>JBBPCZ010120456.1:0-10364 GCA_037974445.1 Brycinus macrolepidotus | reverse complement strand
AAACCCACTGCTGATAGAAATGGTTTCAAACAATTTGCACAGGTGCCTAAGACTTTTGCACAGTACTGTATATATATATATTTATGTAATATTTTGTATAGTGTACAGTTTTCATATTATACTGTTATATTGTATAACTTTTATTCTATTGGTTATTCTGCTTCTACTTTCTTCTCTTGTCCACTTTGCTGCTGTGACAAGGCAGATTTCCCACTTTTGGGAATAATAAAGGGTTATGTTATCTTATCTTAAAAATAACTCATTTGCTTTACATTTTTACTCTGACTGATACACTATATGGACAGAAGTATTGGGACACCTCTTAATTATTGAATTCAGGTGCCCCCCTTACTTCCAGAGAAGGGCAATCTTAATGTTTCAGCAGACCAAGACATTTTGTGCATATAGTGCATATTACAGTAACCATCTTTCTCATCTTTTCCAGAATTTCCAGATTGAGACATTCAACCTGCTGATCCCAATAATCAACTACATTATGTTAGAAAAATACTTTTTCTCACAGGACAAGCTAATATTGGACAACATTTTCTTTCAGAATGAAAGGATCATTAAAAACTGTATTTTGTGTTTATTCAGGTTGTCTTTTTGAAGATCTAAAACACTTAGGTATCAAATATGCAAAAATGAAAGAAATTAGTTAAACTCTTTTTCATGTAATTGCTTGGTTAAGCTGGTTTGACAGAAATAGTATAACACACCTTCTGGCCCTTTAGACCTGGTAAGCCCTGAATACCAGGAGGCCCGTGAAGCCCAGGCTCTCCATCCGATCCCTGCGGAAAACACACACGAAAAGATGTACTTTGGTTATAAATGGAACATATTTTACATTTTTTGTACTTTTGTTAACTGAGGTTTGAGTGCATTACTATACTGAAAATAGTCATTATTTGCAGCATTTGGCAGACAATTTTATTCAAAGCAATTTGTAGGTGAATGTAGTGTTAGGAGCCTTCCCAAGGACTCTTACTGCTGTAGGAATCAAACCCCACTCATCTGCTTGGAAGGCAGCGATGTTATCCACGACACTAACCAACCATTACTGACCATTTTGAACCTCTCTTTATTCCTTAGAATGAAACTTGCTGTTTTTAATCACTGTTTCTTTAGGTTTGACATACAGTCTTAAGTCATATACAGTTTTTGCATGCACAGATTTTCCACATTTGCATGTTACTTGCTTAATATTTACTAAAAATACACTCAATATTCTTTGATAACAAATAAATCTACAGTATGTTCACCATTTGAGTGCCTTTATTAGCCAGAAAATGTCATGAAAGTTTTTATTCATCACTACTGACCTATAACAAACCACCTAATATAATTATAATTATATCGCCAGACAACTGTTACATTTTTAATGAGCTTTTAATTGGCAGCCACTGGGATGAAACAGTTAACGAGTGCATTTAAAGTTAAAGGACAGTCTAGAATTTGACTCTGCATCACCACACAACCAGTTAACAGGATGTCAAACACGCACTGTTACAGATTCCTTCATCTTATAAAGGAAACTGGTTTTATTTGACATATTTTCCTTTACATTACATTTACGGCATTTAGAAAGCAACTTCCATTCCATAACTACAGGTGCCAGTCTCCCTGGAGCATGACCTCTTGGTCCAGAGGCAAGTATCCTACCCACTGGGCCACCACCACCCCACCACCATATAGAGTTGTTCACTCAACAATCGTCCAATGCTTAATAAGCATAAAAATCTGCAGTTTATGAAATAAATGGATACGTGGTCAAAACCTGTGGCGTGCAAAAACTTTTAGACTGGTAGTGTATTTAAATGACCTCTGTTCTGATTGGTTACTCTGTATTGTTTATCATTCAAAAAGCAGTCCAGGCTGAAACCCTCTTTATGACTGGAGTATGAATGAGTGGGGATAAACCGCTTCAGGGCGGATTTGTGGATATAGGCATTGTTTTAGTGACATCACAAAATCAATTAATTCAAAGTGGGGTGTTTTTTCATTTTTGTTTCTATAAGGACCAGACGGACTGGGAAGTGAACAGTAAGCTCTAAAACATTACATTCAAATTATTATTTAAAAAAAAAGCCTTGAAAAGTAAAGAGGCCCCTTATAGTCACGTGTGAACACACCACTTCTCTGCATTTAACACATTCACCAAGTGAAGCCAGCGTCCAGGGAGCATTTTATGGAGAGCAGTTTATGGGGAGCAGCTGGTCCATTATAGGGGACCTTTTAATTGTATTTTGTTAAATATACAGTACCACTCAAAATTTAGGCCACGCCGGATTCAGTGTATACTGTCATAAGCTCAGATGTTTTATAAACATTCATAATCTTAGATATTTCCTAACAGAAACGCGTGCATAAATGCTGGATATTTGATTCTACGGTAAAATAGAGTTTTTGTCCATCCATCAATTTATTTCTGAAACAAAATGTTTTAAAATAAAATATTTAAAATGCCAAGAGAAGCAATTTTCAGCAGCTAACAAGACCTCAGCAGATGTGGAAAAGCATCATAAAACTGCATAAACTTCTCTGAACTCTCAGACTTGTTGATGTGGTTTAAGACACAGTGCTCTAACTGACGACTGATGTGTGAATATAGCTCACAGTAAGTCACACTGTGTCCTAAATCACACTGACAACTCTGCATCACCTTAATGTTTTGTCAGCACTTTTAGCCTGGCAGCTGCAATACTAAACTAAAGCAGCAAAATTTGGAGACTAAATGTGTCTTCGATGACTGCATAAGCGGAAAATTGCGTAAATTAGATTTTTTTTTTCCACTAAACTATTTCTTTAGCACTTACCACAGCTTACTTGCATGTGTTACTGTACAATGGAAAAAGTGTGACAATATGTAAACAGTAGCCTATATGTGAACAGTATTTGATTTTTGGCTTTCTTGTACAAAGACATTTTTTAGGTGTAAGGGTGCTATTTTAATTATTCTGATAAGATCAGTTATCAGTCATGATGTTCAGATGAAAAACGGAAATGGCCATATCTCAAGAATAGCAACAACAAATCTTGAAAGAAAAAAAACATCCTGTCAGATGCTGTAAATCTGCCAGCTCCAGCAGGTGGAAACAGAAGTTTGTTTTCAATTACGTAAAGCTTCACATACATTTTTGGATATGTTCCACTGGCTCCGAGTCAAAGGAAATTTCAGGGAAACGTGGTTTTAACTCTAGGTTTATAATAGCAATGCTGAGATATGCAGAATCATTTCCTTAAAGACAAAGGAGACAAAATCATTTTCATTTTCACACCTTTGCCAGGGGGAAAACACCATGTTTTGTCAGTAGCTTACTCACTTTAGGGCCAGGTGCTCCTGGTAGGCCGTCCTGCCCTCGAGCCCCAGAACTCCCCTGCAAAGGGGAAAGACAATCGTGACCTTTGATATCATTACTCAGATCAAGAAAAAAGTAGGTCAGATATGTTTAGCTGAATGGGAAAATAATCTCCATCAGATTCAAGTTCAAAGAAGATTTACCAGCATGACCGCATTAAGTCGACTATATTAACAACATGCAGTGTTGTCAAAGCATTCACAGCATCATTCGTCAATGAATTTACCAATTAACACCCAAATACTCTCACTACAGTTTAGTATGACATTTGTCATGTTATGCAGTATTCTGTTCCGCTCAGCCTCATTTATACTTATATCTCTTTTTTATGTTTTCATTAGTGTTCTCTCAATACAGTATTCCCAGTTTCAACTGGAACGCACCCTAAAGTCAGATTTTCGACTTGGAAAGTCGGAGGGACTTCAACAGCCCTGAACTCAAGCTCCAAGACGGCCTCTCTGTGCATCAACAGTAGTGAAAGCTGTAGTAAATACTGTTTATTAGCACATTTGTCTTATTTGTGTCTCATTAAATTAGTCCGATAGACAGTACAATCCAAGTTCCATCTGTGGACATGTTGCAACAGTGTTTGCATGCACTGAACACCACATAATGTGTTGTGTGTAAAGTGTCCATTTCCCATACGTGAAAACACCTCAGCACACAGTGTGAACAATATGAAACTGTTCTCTGAATTTAATCCATTCACCAAGTGAAGCAGCGGGCAGCCAGGAACACAGCGCCCGGGGAGCAGTGTGTGGGGACGGTACCTTGCTCAAGGGAACCTCAGTGGTGCTACTAGCAGTCCTGGGATTCGAACCCACAACCTTCCAATTGCAGGCTACTGCTACTGCTACTGCTAACAGTGGCTAACTTGGCCAAAACTTAGCTTTCCGTCTTGTCGTACTAGAACATGGTCTTCTCGGGTGTGCCGTCATTCCTAGCTTCAACTTCTCACTTTTGAGGTAAATGGAACGCAGCAATACAAGAACTGGGAATCCCTGTGGTGTCAACCAATCCACTAACCTGACCACTGGCTAATAAACACAACCAAACCAGTGCTAGTGTGACTTTTCCCTTGGGAACTGAACAAAATCATAAAGAAAGCAGCAATTCTGTCTTTATTTATCACAAAATAGATGCCAGAGATCATTTTCTTAATCTTTCTGTAAGAAAAAAAGAAGCTAAACCAAGGCCAAGGAGAAAGTAAAGTAAAGTGTACGTTTGTCATACATGAACACACCACAGCCCACAGTGTGATCAGTGTGAAATTCTTCCTCTCCATTTAACCCATTTAACCCATTCACCAAGTGAAGCAGTGGGCGGCCAGGAACACAGCGCCCGGGGAGCAGTGTGTGGGGACGATACCTTGTTCAAGGGTACCTCAGTGGTGCTAATAGCAGTCTTGGGATTCAAACCCACGCCCTTCTGATCGCGGGCCAACTCCCTAACCACCAGGACACCAGCTGCCCCTAATCTTAACATTTAGCTTAGCTGATCCTTATTTGATGAGTCATTTCTGCCATTTGAGTAATCCACAGTCGTAGTTGTGCTTTACAGCTGCAGTCAGATTTAGCTTCCTAGCAGAAAGTTTGCTATCTGTATTCCTTCTGCACTCACAAACAAAGAGAAAAAATAAATAAAAACATAATGTAGCGACGGTTTTTCATTTTGGCTGGACAGTCAGCAACTTCAACATACCCTCAAAATGTTCTTCTTTATATTAAATTTACAGCTTAGAGACAATGCAGCAATGATGTCTGATGATGGACTTAATCTCTAGATTTAGATCAAGATCAGGCTCAGATAAAAATATCTGTAATCTGGTTTTTTTCCATTTTTTCTATATGTCTGTCTCTCTCTTTACACGTTCTTCTTTATATTAAATTTACAGCTTAGAGACAATGCAGCACTGATGTCAGAACAGTTTTTTTGTTTTGACTTTTGTTTTGTATTTAGGTGTATATTTGATCTACCTACCTTACACTGTCTCAGTACCACCATACCAACAATGTGCCCACCTTACACACACAGCTTGCATCAGTGTTTTACTCTACTGAGTACATACCTGTGGACCAGTAGGACCCTCTGCCCCAGGTGGTCCAACTGGACCTGGTGGTCCCTGGAATTAAATAGATATTACACATAGATATTAGTTAAATAGATATTAAATCAGTAAATAATTCCTACCCTGTAATTTAAAACAAAGTAAATACAAGCTAAACATTGGTGTAGTACTATGACAACTAGCACATAACACTTATTCTTTTTTTTTGTCGTACCACAGGAAGTGGAAACAAAACGCTGACAGAAGAGACACTCAGTAAAAAAAAATGAAATCCACTTTGAGGCGTTTAGTTTTCTAATTTTTGGTTTTGCTCGAATGTCCTCTGTCCTCATCGTAGCCACATCAAACTTACCCTAATAATACAACTATGTGAATATAGTCAGAATCAACCTATGAGTGAGTCCTAGTTTCTCATACAGTTAGTTCAGAATAGAATCAACCCCTTCCAGCTGTATTTACTCAGTGCAACTTATAACCAGTGAAAGATATGACAGCTATAGTCCAGAATAAATAAAAAATAAAAACCAGAATCACTGAGATGGATAAAGGATCTCCCGCTGTGCCAGGACTTTGTGGAACCACCTTTTGCTTTAATTGCTGCCTTGAGTCTGTTGGGATACTTCTCTACCAACTTTGCCCACTGTGGGGGAAAATTTACTTATTAACCAGTTTGCAGTGTTTTTCCACATTTACACTTCTGTAGTGTCTCATACATTTATATTCGTACATAGATACATACATTTATATTCATACGGTCTATCACATTATCTTTGTGTCTGATATTTCTTATTTCTGTATCTGGATACGAAAACAGATTGTACTTCTTGTACGGTCATGGCCCATCCGGGGAAGGGTAGCGTGAGTGAGACAGTGTCGGCTAAGACGGGGTGCGAAAACCTCGACCTCTCAAGGCCACGAGGGCGTGAGCTAGGTGAGAAAAGTCACCAGCAGATTGGTTTAATTCTTTGAAATAGTACATGATGTTTTATACCAGAATGTTCTTGTATCAAAATGTTCCTGTATCAGAATGTTCCAGAGCCCGTACACGTATAGGCTGAGCCGACCTAGAATGACCTCGGAGCGGAAACCAATACCATTATGTTATGCTTGAAGCGGATAATAAAAACCCATGTAACCTGTGTTGAGGCAGCACTCTCTTGTCAGTACGCTGAGAATAGACCTGCTCTATTTGCCTGGCAAATATAACAAACCTTGGTTGATTTTAAGAACCTTTCTGATCTTGAGTCTTGAATCTGTGGAACACGATTTATTTTTCCACGACACCCATCTAGCAAAGTTACTTTGCGATATTTGCCCGCTCTTCTTAACAGAACTGTTCAGGTTCAGTAAGACTGAATGGTGACCGTTGGTGGACTGTAACCTTCAAGTCATTCCACAGATTTTCAGTAGAGTTAAAGTCTGGGTTCTGACTAGGCCTTCAGACACTGCACGGTCGATTTTGCTGTGTGCTTTGGGTCATTATGTTGGATGGTGAACCCTGACAACTTTCTGGCAGATGAAAGGAGGTTTTCCTCAAGAACTTGATGGGATTTTGCCCCTTCCATATTTTCTTCTATCCTGACAAGTACCCCAGACCCTGCTGCGGAGGAACACCCCCACAACCAGATGCTACCACCTCCATGCTTTACTGTAGGCATGGTGTTCTTTGGACGGCGAGCTCTATTGGCTTTCCACCGGATGTACCGTTTGATATTATAAATAGTTCAGTCTTGGCTAAACTGGCTAAATAGTTCAATTTTGGTCTCATCTGACCATAACACCTTTTTCCACTTGGCCTTAAAATCTTCAAGGTGTGTTTTGGCAAAGCTCAGTGTGGCCTTTCTTGAGGAGTGGCTTTTTTCTTGTGACAGTCTCACACAAGCCACATTTGTGGAGCACTTGTGATATTGTTGTCACATGCACACAATGACACAATGCCATAAATTCCTGCAACTGCCTCAAAGTTGCCATAGGCCTCTTGGTAGCCTCTCTGACCAGTTTCCTCCTCACTCTTCCATCCAGTTTGGAGGGACGGCCTGATCTGGGGAGTTTTAGTAGTACCAAACATTATCCACTTCTTAATGATAGACTTTACTGCACTCCATGGGATTGATAAAGCCTTTGAATTTTTTTGTATCCCTCTCCTAACTTGTGTCTGTCCAACAGTGTCTTGCCACCCATATTTGATTGATTCAGTTGCACTACCAAGCACTGGAGTCCTCCAGGAATTGCTGAACTAACCAAAACGATTACAGCTGAACACAGGTGGAAGCCAGTTACCTTGGTGTGCAATGGAGAAGGTGATTCATTACACCTGAGTGAGTTTACAAGTACTGTTCAGGAGGGAGGTGATCCTTTTTTTATGTGTGTCTTCATTTCAGGCTGCAAAGTAACAATGTAAATATTTGTAAGGAGGTGGTTCTTTTGAATACTCACTGTAAGTGTCAAAGTTGTGTATACACAAATATCTGCAATGCATACTGAAAACTGCTGGATTTTTGAGTGTGGTGTTGATAGACACTATTGTCCCACAATGCTGTACAAAACAGAAGGAGGAGCTACGGTTTCTTGAATAAAATAGGTGGACAATGACACAAGAGACAGTCTGGTAAGCGTTAAAAATAATTTTAGTTAATTTGTGGCTTCGGGCTTCAGAGCTGTATGACTTACGGTATGACTTACGTTGGCATAGCAACACCCTATCACTTCCTGTTATTGTGAAACAGTGTCTTATGTTCACAGTTTAGTGTACTGACCCACCAAACACATACTACTAAGATTAGCACATCGTATATACTTATATAGTAAGTAGTGTATAGTGCGTGATTGGGACACCCAATTTCTCCCTGTGCACTTAATAAAAAAATCAACAGACACCTCCAGTCTAGATGCAATACCACAAGACACCAGCAGAGAGCAGTGGAGCAATGACTGCTCTTCTGTATCTGTGGGCTCCACTGATGATGGACTTAATCTCTAGATCTAGATCAGGATCAGCCTCAGATAAAATAACCACAGTCTGTTGATGTTTTTTTTCTTTTTTCCTTTTTTGTCTGTCTGTCTCTCTTTCTTTCTTTCTCTCTTTCTCTCTCTTTACATACCTGAAGTCCTGTCCGTCCAATCGGGCCCGTTGGTCCTGGAAGGCCTCTCTCACCCTGTTACAGTTTTAACACTTTATAAATACTGCAGGAACAACAACACTAAATTTACTTGACTTTCTAGAGGCTGTGGGGCTACTAGGCAAAAAAAAAAAAACCTGACCCACTTTTTCCCTAAGCAACATTCTTTTTTTTTTTTAAATAAGATAAGATAACCCTTTATAAGTCCCACAGGTGGAAAAGTGGACAGAACACGAGAAGAAAATAAAAAGAGCATGTCCAATACAATAAAAGCTATACAACACAACAGCATAATATAAAAAAAAAAACTATACAAATATTACAAAAATCTAAATATAGAAGTTTGTATATGTACATATTTTAACAAGGCTTCTGCATGTGGCCCTTCTGACTTCTGATTTCTTTTCATTTTTACAGTCAGCTCCCTATTTACTGGTACCCATGGTAAACATAGGCCAAAAAAAAAGTCAGTGAATGTATATCATTATATATTGTGTTCATCAGTTCATTCATTGATAAATAATACGTTATGGATCTACATTTCAAAAATGTTTTTAATTTTTGAAGGGGGCGGGGGGCTAGCTGATGACTGCTTTTTAAGGCAAAGCAACTTTACATTAGGCTCCAATTAGCCCGTTAGGGTAACTGCAAAGACAAAAGTAGTTCTATTTTCTCAGCTTCCTAGACAGACTCATCAAACTCATGGATAGGAAACATGCAGGATCTCTTAAAGCTCCAGAGGAGTTGCTTTTATATGGCCCACTGCAGGCTTTAGGAGGTTGGTAGGGTTCTCACTGTATTTGGGGGGTCCTCAGAGCTCATAGTCCCAGACAATTACTGCCTTACTTGTCCTGCAGCTACGCCTCCTACTGGTACTGTTATGGCGCTTAGTCTGAACTCTCACCTTAAGTCCAGCAGGCCCCATTTCTCCTGGAAGTCCTCTGATGCCCTGAAAAACAAACAGACCCCCATAACCTCAAGTTCTCAGTACGCAACACAAACACTAGAATAATCCTAGTTAAACACAAAATACCACACAAACAGATACATAATCCTGAAACAACAGTCCACATGTTAGGTCTTCTGTTGTACAAAAAGGTTTCTGCTTGTTCTGTGTGTTTCCTAACAGGCTTGTTATTTGTTTCATCTACTGGCAAGTGGAGCGCTCCCTCATTAGAATGGTAATTGCACACGAGGGACGCAAGATTAAAGATCGGGGAGAGGGAGAAAATTTTAAGCACCGCGTTCATTTAGCTGTTCAAGCCGCATTAACTCCTAAAAGCTCCCACACCCAGACGGTGTTGGGAACACTTGATTGCTGGAGATTTTTCTTTCAAATGAACCAGCCTGGTTTACCATAAACAGGAAGCGCCGCCCGAGGAAGGTCACAAGTGAACGAGAGCAGCGGCTTGCAACAATCAAGCAGAAAATTCCCTCAGTCCAGTATTTCTGCAAGCTGGAGTTGGATCCAAAGGAGGAGGGTGTTTGCGTGTGCGTATTGGAGCAGTGGACAAGGCTTTACATTGTTATATGCCACTCTATAGAAGCATTATACCGTATGAAAATCATTACATATAGCTTTGTTGGTCTATAATGAGCCAATTAAACGATCACAAAACTTCTTCTTGTGTTCTATAAGCATCCTGATAAATTGCATCAACAGTTCTAGTCCAATGATTTTTTTTTTTAATATACCGTAAAGCAACTTGCAATCACAATACAAATATACAGCCGTGGAAAGAAATAAGAGACCACTTTTCCCTTTTTTTCTGTTCACTGTTTGTACAATTTGCGGCAGTGTGTGTGTGTGTAAAATGC
>JBBPCZ010120455.1:0-10364 GCA_037974445.1 Brycinus macrolepidotus | reverse complement strand
ATTGGTACCGAGTACCGTGGATTTTCACTGGTATTGGTACCGAATACTGAAATTTTGGTACCGTGACAACACTAGTTTTATTGACTGATTTGATATTCAGTTCTCAGTGGTCATACTTTGAAACTAAAGGTCTGTAAATCTACATTAATGTAGATACTGTCAATAATGCTCATACTAAAGTTAAGATTTTGTATGCATTTGTTATTTCAGTCATGATGCTGTTTGTGGTTCAAATTCACCAGTTCAGTTTATATCACTCATACAGCTAAACAGACTGGCTCACATTGAGTTATTGTTATATTTATTGTTATAGACTTTAACAATAACATGAATTTATTCAACCAAAAAATGCTATTTACACGCACATAATCATTGATATTTTCACAAATACTAATAAAACCCGTGAGTAGTTAAAATTGGATGATCTTATTGGCCAACTATGTTTACCCTGTTGTCTCCAGTATCAAACCATGTGTGTGACTTGAGCTGCATAAATAAAATATACTGTAGAACCGCACACGCAAGGCCATTTTATTGACTGCAAAACATCACTAAGCCCATGTGAAACAAAAATCCCCAAATGGTACTCATCACTGAAATCAGCCATGAAAAGTTTACAGGCATCCTGTTCCCCACCCCTATATTCTCCATACAACACATTCAGCACTTTCAAAACACAGCTAATCCTTCCTAAGACACAGGAAGGGAATCAGTGAAAATCTGTGACCAAAGACTAGCAATGCTTCAGTGTGAACATGATATGTCCCGAAAGAAAAGAAGCCTGCTTTAATTCTCCTTTACACAAACTGAAGCCTGTTTGTATAATATGTCTACAAAGCATGCATGTCAAGGCTAGGCCATGTTGGTTCGCCTACATATCTCCCTGTTTTCTACTGTGAATAAAGAGCTAGTGAAATGCTGAGTAAAATCTCAAACACATGCATGAGTTTAAACCATATCACCCTAAAGAACAAACATGAAAATGTTAACACCTAAGGAACTAGCTTTAATTAGCTTTAAAGCATAGTAAAAGCTCAAATGTGCCAGAGAGAGAAGCAGCGAGAGCACCTGAAGAAGTTAAGGGCACACTCGTTGACTTTCCTCCCTTCGTTCAGGCATTTCCTGGGGTCTTTCTCCTCCCATCTGCAAAGCATGAACTCCTTATTGGGTTTGTCACATTGCGAGCCATAGTGATGTGCAGCTGCTTTCAGTACGGCCGAGGATACGTTTATCTATTTCAAAAGGACAGAAGAACAGGTGTAAAGACTCGGTCACTATACAAGAGAAAGTTGTAGTGTGCATTAGCATTTAATGAGACTGAAATAAGAATTTTGTGACAAATGTCAGTACTGATTTTAGATTACAAATGCCAACCATCACTGGCCAATAATATTATCATGCAGCTGAAATAGTGGGCTTTACTCTTAGCAAAAAGGGTTCTATGTCTTTGACTTCTAACGGTACTAGAACCCATTTTGGTGCTATACAGAACTGTTACATAAGGCTCATTAAAGAACAGTATGCGAAACTTTCTCCATCATATAGAAAAAAGCTTTAATCGTGCAAAGAACCATTTGTGTATTCAAATGAATTGAGGTGACACAGTTCTATACATAACAATAGACCTTATTAAGAACTGACACCCCTCTCCCCTCTATTTTAAGGGTGTAGTGTATACAGGCTCTGGTACTGAAGTCCATCTGCAATTTACAGTTGTGCTTTCCTGCATCTCACTCAGATCATTGGCTAATCAAAACCTTACTGACCTGAATCAGGTGTGTAGAGCAGAAAAAACTACTGGACTACAGGACTTTGACTAATACTATATACTGTTTGCAGCTGTATGTATTTGTCAAAGTATTCTATTATTCTACTCTTTATTCTGTTTTCTATTGTATAGTTATTGCACTGTCTCAGGAGTGATTCAGGGTTATTTCACTACATTCTGAACGAGTATAACGGTCTGTGTGACAAACATCTTGAATCTTGACTGGAGCTGTGAAACACTGATCTACCTGAGACCTACAGGTCTCACAAATAAAAAAAAGTGTTGAAAAGATTTGTATTCAACGATTTATATGCATTACAAATATTAAAAATGTTAGGCTAAATTATTCATTTCAAAACTGATAAACTCAGCTGTTGCATTTTAGTCTTAATGTTTGGCAGAGCACACAGGAGTCACTGAGCTGCACAGAACACGCACACAAACAAACACAAAAACACAAACAAACACAAAAACACAAACAAACACAAAAACACAAACAAACACAAACACAAACAAACAAAAACACAAACAAACACAAAAACACAAACAAACACAAATACAGTGTGCGGCTTTGCTAACTAGCTAGCAGCTAACAACAATTAGGTAAAAGAGCCTGCAGTGTTTAGTCAGCCAGCGTATAAATGAGGGTAATGTTGAATAAATGTGTTTATTTCAGCAGACAGACAGACAGACAGACGTCGTTCTGAGAGAGTGAAGTCAGAGCCTCAGTGTTTAGAAGTAAGAGCTAACTTCCAGCACTGTCGGTTTTAAGCAAGTTAAGAGCCTGTTTTAGGGATTACAGACATTTCACTCACATACCTCATCGACGTTTAGCTCCGACAGAGTCGGAATTTCAACCTCACCGGGCATGGTGGGGTTTATAACCCACAGAAAGCAGGATTTCAGAGAGTTCGTCTGGAGTCTACTCAAGGTCCCGGACTCCGCCAAGGGAAGGTCAGTACATCGCGCATGCGCCACCGCTTTCAGTCGCACGCGCATGACGCAGCCCCACGCGCCCTCACTACTCAACTTCAGCATCCAATAACATCTAATAATTATTTTTATGATTAAATATATATAGAAAACAAATATTTTTGTAATACTAATATTTAAAATATTAAATATACAGAATGCAAATATTTATATAATACTATTTGCATTCTATATATATTTTGACTATTAAATATATATAGAAAACAAATATTTATATCATACTATTTGTGTATATAAATATAATGCACTATTATGTATATATCAATTTTAAATATATATCAGATACAAATAATATATAAATATAATCACAGTGAAAAACTGCTAATACTATAATGACTATAATGTTCTTCTTCTTTGTTCTATTTTGTTCCGTTTAGTAATAAACCCATTGTTTTTTATTATTATTATTGTTGTTGTTGTTGTTGTTGTTATCATCATTATATTATCATTATAACAACAACAACAACAACAACAATAATAATAATGAATATATATATATATATATCCATATATATTGAAACCACTTCACCAGAAAACTCCACATACATCCTCTTTTCATACACAACATGAATCACTTTGGCACCATTACGAACAAAAGTTAAAAAATAAGGTTGTCGAACTCTCACACATACACACACACACACAGAGAGACTCTTTCTCTCTCTGTGTCTATTAGTAGTACATTAGTGCAGTGCTTCATACTATGTGTAAATTACTGTGGTTTTAAGGTATAGGAGTATATAGGGTATAGGGATATAGGTTAATGAAGTTTTGCTTAACTCTAAATAATGTAAACATCACTGACATCCTACTGTTTTCTCTCGTTTCCATGGAGACGCCGTCCTGTTGTTAGCCTCGATGGAGTTTACAGGTAGCAGCTACAATGGCTCTTTCAGAAATGGCAGGTAAAAAATAATCACACTTGCCCTGTTAAGGTCTCTACCTCATCGTCGAGCTTTTTGCCAAACTTGCACAGGCTAAAAGTTGTTTGTCATTAAGCTGTTTGTTGTTATGAACCGATATAAGCACTAGCATAGCGCTTAGCATTGGGTTCGTTCTGTGAGTGAAGACTTCAGGCCATGGCTTTGAGTTTTCTGGTCTTTTATAATTAAAATATTAACCTGCAATGGAGATAATCATCTCTAACCCGATTCCAATGGATCCTACATTTTTTATTTTAGCTTTATACCCAGAAAAATGATAACTGCAAAAAGCATTGTTATGGAAAACATGGATCAGTAGTTATTAAGTGGATAAAACAAATGCTGTCAAGCCTTCCACTGGAAAAATGAACTAAACAAGAAACATTTGAATGGATATGGGGGTCATTTATGGACTTTGTCAAAGATATGGACTTATCTGAGGAAGATCCTGTTGATTGTAAGTTTAAAAATGTAGTTCACAATCACAGAGACTGATGTATGAGTGAAAGCCTGGGAGGATTTGTTTGCTGTTCTTGTTATTATTGTTCTTATTATTAGTTTTTGTCTACCTTTTTGTAATATTTGAAACTTAATAAAGATGTTGTTAAAAAATAAATTAACCTGAGTTTTCCTTTCTTTCCTAGGATGGAGGGGAAAGGAGAGTTTAGGTTCCCCACACAGAGCAGATATGAGGGGGAAATGAAGGATGGTATGTTTCATGGAAAAGGAGTCCTGTACTTTCCCAATGGAAGCAAATATGAAGGAATTTGGGAAAAAGGAATATGCAAAAAGGTGCCCACTTTTCTATTTCACAGTCAGTATTGTAGTAGGGTTTGGAGTAGATAAGCTGTCAACCAAATCATAAACACTGCTGTTATTGGAGACTCTATTTAAATAATTTCTCCAGGATTTGGGCATTCTGTACTTTAGAGCATGTAAGGCCACAGGTCATAAGAGAGCTATGTGTGTGAGCAAATGTTAGTATATTATATGTTTAAAATTATATTATTGTAGAATACATGCAGTTATTGTATATTATTATTAAGTGTGTCTGTGCTTAAAATGCATACAACAACAACATATTGTCAGAGTCATTGTAATAAATCTGAAATGAAATGGTGACTTTGTTGGAAAAGGAAAATGTGTTCTTACCTTTAATGTAAACTAATGTAACAGTTTTATTTGGCTCATTTCAGTTGGTCCATTTATCATGAAGTCTTGTAATGGACAGGTGGACAGTTACTTTATTTTAATGTTGAAAATAAATACAGAGCAGCCACACATTAAACCACCCACCTAAAATTATGTAGGTTCCTCTCATGCCACCAAAACATCTCTGACCCGTCGAGGCATGGACTCCACAAGACCTCTGAAGGTGTGGTGTGGTTTCTGGCACCAGTATATTAGCAGAAGATCCTGTAAGTTGTGAGGTGAGGCCTCCATTGATCGGACTAGTTTGCCCAGCATATCCTACAGATGCACGATTGGATTGAGATCTGGGAATCTGGAGACCAAGTCAACAACTTGAACTCTTTGTCATGCTCCTCAAACTGTTCCTGAACAATGTTTACAGTGTGGCAGTGTGCCTTATCCTGCTGAAGGAGACCACTGAAATGATTGAAAAAAAAAAAAGGGGTGTACTTGGTCTGTAGAAGTGCTAAGGTAGGTGGTCTGTGTCAAAGGAACATCCACATGAATGTAGGACCCAAGGTTTCCCTGTTCAGAGCATCACACTGCATCCACTGCCTCACCTTTTTTCCAAAGTGCATCCTGGTGCCATATCTTCCCCAGGTAAGCAACACACACACCCAACCGTCCATATGATGAAAAAGAAAATGTAATTCATCAAATCAGGCTACCTTCTTCCTTCACTCCACAGTCTAGTTCTGATGTTCGTGTACCCATGGTAGGCACTTTCAGGGATGGACGGGGTCAGCATGGGCACTCTGACTAGTCTGCTGCTACGCAACCTCATACACAGCAAACTGTGAGGAACTATGTGTTCTGACAACTTTCTGTCAGAGCCAGTATTAACCTTTTCAGCAATTTGTGCTACAGTAGCTCCTCTGTGTCATCAGACAAGATGGGCTGGCCTTTGTTCTCTATGCACATGAATGAGCCTTGTGCCCCATGACCCTGTCACCCGTTCACCAGCTGTCCTTGGACCACTTTTGGTAGGTGCTGACCACTGTATACCAGAAACACCCTACAACAGCGGTCCCCAACCTTTTTTGCGCCACGGACCAGTTTCATGTAAAACAATATTTTCACAGACCAGTATAGATACAACTAAAAACAAAGTGCATAAAAACATGAAGAAGCTCCCCAAAGACGTTTGTTTTTTACTCATTTTTGCTAGCTTGTGGGCTAAGTTTTTTGATGTACCATATCACGTGACCGAGACGAGCGTTTTTTCAAAATAAAAGATCTTTCAGACTATGATATTCAATGAAAGGTTTTTTATTCTTTCTTTCTGTGCGGCCCGGTTCCAAATGACTCACGGACCCATACCGGTCCGGGGTCCGGTGGTTGGGGACCTCTGCTCTACAAGACCTGCCATTTTGGAGATGCTCTGACCCAAGCCATCACAGTTTGGGCCTTGTCAAAGACACTCAGATCCTTACACTCTCCCATTTTTCCTGTTTCCAACATATCATTTTCAAGAACTGACTGTTTACTTACTACCTAACATGTTTCACCCCCTGATGGTTGTAACTGTGATGAGATAATGAGTGTTATTCTGTTCACTTGTCAGTGGTTTTATTTTAGTGGCTGACCTGTGTACTGTTAATCACTTTTAGGGCCACTATACCTTCTCTGATGGACTGCAGTACCAGGAGACAGACTGGGATTACTGTGATGGCTATGATCGACGCTTTTACACAGAGAGATGCCATGGGCTGAAACCTGCAGGTGCAGTGTTAGTGATCCACCATTCCGAAATGCTTAGTTCAGTCCCAATTATAACAAACTAAATCTAACTCAAAAATAATGACATAGCCAGCTGTGTCATTTAAGCATGGTAGATTTCTAGGAGCAGAATTGGAGCTAATTTCTGTAAAGTGGCAGATTCCTATGAGCAAACTTGGATGGCTTTAATATGGTGAGAGGAATGCTTTTTATGCATTGCGAGGAATGTGTAGTGAGAAAATAGATTTTATTTACTTTCTTTGATTTTTTTTTGACATTCATTTCTAGGGCTCTTTCTTGGTGTAAGTAGCATAATCAGTCATTTAGGCCCCCCAAGCCACCTAGTATTCAGTATATAATATTTATTTATTTATAATATTTATTTATATATGTCTTTATTTGTTGTTTTTTTTATTCATAATAAAATATATAATGTAGTATTTATTTTCTTACAAAATCAAATGACTGGGATAGGGGGCACCACAAATATGTTACGTTTTAGGACCCCGGAATGACCCTATTCATTTCACATCATGCGTTTTTTTTGTCCTCCAGTTAAAGGGATGGATTTGGTGATAAATAAAATTTACACAATTTCTCTTTTACCCTAAATGTAGTTTATCATCCAAGACATTTTTGGAGTCTGATTTTCTGCCCTTTCTGCATATCTATGTAGTTACATTAGCCTTGTAACTCCAGTTTAAAACTAAAGAAGCTCACTTCAGATGAAACACATGTCTTGGCTGACTGACTTCATAAGGATACAGCATAAACTGTGTAAATGTAGTTTTTTCTAGTTACACAGTCATTCTCAACAAATAGCATGTAATCTTGTTCACCTGTCATATTTCATTAAGTAAACATATCTCATATCTCATTCACAATAGGAGAATCTCAGCTGACTAATGAGGATCCCCCTCGGGTCATTCCTGATGGTTGCTACGATTGTGGAGATGGATTCTACAATCCTAACACTAGAGTCGTCAGTGACTATGAGGGCAAATTCCTCCGAAACGCTGGTGAGAGAGTTTGTGTTGTTTGGTGGAGGGTTTTGCAGACATAGTGAACACATTAACAGAAATGTAATATCTAAATCTCAGTGAAGAGTTTCTTTCTTGGCCAATGTTTTCCAACAACTTCCACAAAGCTGCATTGCATTTCCTAATTCATTCTCTCATAACACATCTTTTCTGGCCAAAATGTTGGGATATATTCTGTGCAGCCCTTCAGAGACAATGTTTTGGGTCCGCTCCAGGCAGCCACCTGGGAAACGTGACAACAGAAAGAGCATTAAAGTGGCATAAATGGATTAGTGTAAATGCATGTAGAATTAGAGATTGGGCAGGCAGACTGCGATGCTACGATAACTTGTCGGTAGGTCCTTACTCTCAGCCAGAAATGCTTCCCCACTGCAGTCATTTGACTTGTGTTTCCAAAAGGAAAATGCAAAACACATTTTTACTCCCATACAATGCCCAGTGCGGGACCTTTGATTTGAAGTGAATTCGGTATGTCAGCTTTGCAGATAGGAATTCCGCTTGCTGTGCCAGGAGTTTGGGATCGGCACACCACCAGACAGTGTCATGGATTAGGAAAAGTTGTGGATTAAATATGATACGCGGTCACTGCCTGAGCTCAACATTTATTTGTGTGTTTGTTTTTAGATATTATCACGATAACTTTGTAAAACCAGAGAACACAGGGTTGACCTACAAGTCTTTTTACAAAAATCTCCATGTTTCATTTTTACAGCTTGAAATGCAAAAAAATAACTATTTTTGGTTATATCAGCTCCACTGAAGCTTTAGGCGTACTTTGTTGTTTACAGTTACGAACAGTTACAAGTTGTAGTCCATCTGCTTCTCTGCATCATTTGTTTGTCCCCCTTTACCCAGTTAATCAGTGATCAGGGCCCCCACAGGACCACCAGAGCAGCTATTATTTGGGTGTTGGATCATTCTCGGCGCAGCAATGACACTTATATGGTAGTGACATTGTGTGTGTGTGTGTGCGTGTGTGTGTGTGTGGATCACGCACACAGATTGCACACAGATTATATAAGAGTTTTTAAATACCGTGTCCACTCACTTTAACAGACACATCTAACCTGTTGGCCTTCCTTATTGATTATAACTTATCTGATGCTGCACAGTTTGTGTTGGTCATTCTTTAGTCCACCATCAGTAGTCAGTTTTTGGATGCAGGACACTGTTGACTGGATGTTTTTGGTTGTGTGATTGTTACATTTGTGGTCCTGTGTGGGTCCTGACCATTGAAGAATGGAGTACAAGGAGCTTACAAATGATGCAGACAAACAGATGGGCTACAGCAGGGGTCACCAACCTTTTTGAAACTGAGAGCTACTTCACGGGTACTGAGCCATACGAAGGGCTACCAGTTTGATACACTAGAACAGTTTACCTAAACTTATCTAAACTTCATGTATAATGAACATTTTTTAAATGCTTTTTTTAGATATTGTCATTTTCAAATCTATATAGATGTTAATGTGATTAAAGAAGAGTAGCAACAGGATAAAATTAAATGTTAGACACTGCTCACTGGAGAGTTGTGCTATTTTTAGAACAGGTCCGCGGGCTACCCATGTGGTCCTTGGGGGCACCACGTTGGTGACCCCTGGGCTACAGTCTGTAATAATAAACTACAGACTGCATCAGTGTATAAATTTAAGCTGATAAAATGTACAATGAGTATACAAAGTACCCAATAAAGTGTCTCATTGATGTAATCGGTGGGTGGTGGCCTAGTGGGTAGGATACTTGCCTCTGGACCAAGAGGTCATGGGTTCGAATCACCCCAAGTTGCTCCAGAGAGACTGTCCCCTGTAGTTAGGGAATGGAAGTCGCTTTGGATAAAAGCGTCTGCTAAATGCCGTAAAATGTAAATGGCATAATATTATAAAATATTATTTTCAATGTGTGAACAAAACCTTGTCCAAAAACTAACTTTACAGGTTAATTTTGTGTCAATTAATATAACAAGATTGAATTCAGTATAATTGAAAACTATTTCTGCCAATCTATTTATAGTACAATTTTAACACAGTGTAAAGAGCAGCTAGCATTTTTCAGTTATGTAAAAAATCTAACAAAAACACAGAAGCAAATATTTGTCATGGCAGTGGCAATTTATGTAATACATATGGGATATTATTATAAGAGTGCGCAAATACATCATGACACTGTGATATCACAAAGCAAAAAAGTGCATCATAGAAATGTAGCATTGTGCTTTGTGGACAATGGGCATTGTATTAATTATGATATCTAAAGCAACTGCATTGCTTGAACACCAAGCAGAAACCTGCTACAGCACTTCTCTTGCCTCACAGCTTTAGTGTCTATAGTAAGTGATGCAACAACATGAGTTTATTACATAAGTATTATATATATATAATTTACATATTGTTGCTGTGGGAACAAAAACTGATATCTCCAAAATAGTAACTTTTCAGGAGAAGGAAAAAACATTCTTAATGTATAATGTTAAGAATGAAGTTCTTAATTCTTTATAGTTCTTATTCAAAGTCTTTTAGGACCACTGACATTTTGACAATTTTCAAACTTTCAAAATTCAAACTTAGAGAATGGAAAAACTGGCGATACAACGTTTTGTTCCAACAGTCTTTTAGGACCACTGATTCAAAGTCTTTTAGGACCACTGACATTTTGGCAATTTTCAAACTTTCAAAATTCAAACTTAGAGAATGGAAAAACTGGCGATACAACGTTTTGTTCCAACAGTCTTTT
>JBBPCZ010120454.1:0-10365 GCA_037974445.1 Brycinus macrolepidotus | reverse complement strand
AAGTAGTTGATATTGTGTGAGCTGGTGAGGAGAACACAGGTTCGGTTCCAGATTCCTCCTCGGTTCCTCCAGCCTTTTTAATGGATTTATGAAACTCCATCAGCAGCTCCTGATTTAATTTAATGAAGGACTGACTGAGCTGAATCAGGTATTCGAGGTATTTGATGAGAACTACAGTGTAATACTGGGCTTCCACAAGGAGGTCTGGGAATGATTAAGCAAACACACAGACATACATAAAATCACTATTTACCGTATTAATATTATTTGTATACATTCTAATATTACATTTTGAAGACATACTGCCCCGCTAAACAGGTTTTATATATGACTTCTCAGGTCTGTCTAAGACTTTTGCACAGTCCTGTATATCTAACCTCAGTAAGTGACCTCAGAGAGTTCAGTAATGGGCTCTGAAAAATGCAGAATGAAAATAATGTGATTGCAGTTGAGCTTGTAGAGGTGGTTTCCAGATATTTTTCTTACTATGGGCCCATCACTAAGGCCACTTAATAACATCCTTTAAAATATTTACCATCTTCCAAGGTCAGTGGACTTGCTGATCACATTTCTCATTACTAAAACGCAGTTGCCTATGACTAACACATTGCCCTGCCCATAATCTAATGAATATCCATGCGCCGTAATATAGGATAGGAATCCGTGTTTCGGCGTTCGTGTTTTAAATTGACCAAAAATGGACTGTCAGCAAGAGCAGCCTGAGCCTGAAATGAAATTGCCTTTATGAAACTCTGTCATAGAGATTTAATTGTTTCCTTTCCACCCTGAGGAGTAGGTCTCTCTCTCCGTAATTGAAAACTGTTCAAATGATTAATCTAATATTGCGCAAAGAAGGTTTTTCATTATTTTCAGTGTACGCTTGAAATTATACTCCCTGAGCCCTACCTAATGGCTAAGAATACACCTGGGCCTCGATGTTTAGTTAATTGTCTCACTGATTTGTTTGCAAATATGGATTTAATACACCCCTATTTCTGAAGTTGATAGACCTCGGCTGCTATTCACAACACATCCCAGGTCAGGACTGATTTATTTACAAATAATGAGTCTAGATTAATCCACAGCTCGGAGAAGCTTCATATACATACACACCTTGGCCTCCAAATTCCCCAGATCTCGATCCAATCCAGGATCTGAGGAGTGTGCTGGACAATCTAATCTAATCCGATCCATGGAGGCCTCACTTCACAGTTTACAGGACTTAAAGGATCTGCAGCTAAAATCTTGGTACAGATACCACAGAACATCTTCAGAGGTCTTCTATGTCAGAGTCTGCCTCGATGGGTCACAGCTGTTTTGGGGGCTTGAGGGGATCTACACAATATTAGGTGGTTTTAATTAAATGGCTGATTAGCGTCTATTTATATACGTGCAAATTCTTATTAATAAGTCATAAGTCAGGTGGGGGCAGATCCAGAGTTTAACACTTCAGACCACTCAGCAGCAATGGGCTGATCTAAACTCCTGACTGACCTGAAACTAAACCTCACTGACTCTTAAAAAGAAAGAGAAGATGATAAAAGACATCTGAAGACTTCACTGTTGAAAACATCATTAAAAAACAGATGTTAAGGGGAACTGAAGTCAGGGCAAGATCTGTAACATTTCATGCACCTCCATGTAGAGTTTTGGAAATTTTATTTGATATTTGTTTTTTGGATGTGTATAAAAGTCCAGTGGTTAGAAACCTACCTATTGTTATACACTGCCCACTTATATATATGCATGTATGTATGTATATGTGTATATATACTGTATATATATATATATATATATATAAAAGGCTATTTCATTAATGTTAACGGCTGTAAGTGTGTTTTGAAGCTGAAAGCCGTGTTGGTGTCGGGTTGGTGTGCTAAAGGCTTTCGGAACTGGCTGTTTGTATTTCCTCCCGTTTAATTCTCAGTGGGAGGAAAGTCACTCGAGCCAAATCCACTGATAAATCCGTACTGTCGAATAAACAGTTTTACATGAAAAGGTTCCATAAATCATGCATGACATTTCAGTTTCTTCCCCCTTGTCATTTTAATGGGTAACATTTGTGATGGAAACGCTGCTTTTCACAGTGCTGTTTAAGACGCTTAGCCGTGTTTCGGCTCTCTCGCCCCCCTCTGACCGCTGTTTTAAATGCCATACATTAAAACCATACTGCAGTCTGTTGCTGTTTTGAAAAACAAGGCGATACTGAAGTGTCCCAATCACTAGCCCATGGGCTGCTATATGAAAACGCAGGAGATACGACACAAAGCGGTCAGAAATCCCAGTGCTGCCCACGTTCTCTTTGTTGTTAATGAAGGTGTGAAGAATTCATCTGCACCACACACGGCTGACTCTGTCGCCAAATAGAGTTTGAACCATTGATTTACCACATAGACTATTAGTGCAGAGGAAATAGGAAGGTCAAAAGAGTGCTTAACAAAACACATGCATTTCCTCACACTCCCTGCTCAGCTCTGACTCCCTGCTCATCAAGTCATGGACACCATGAGGTCTCTGAAGATGTTCTGTGGTTTCTGCACCAAGATGTTACAACAGATCCTCTAAGTCCTGTAAGTTGTGAGGTGGGACCTCCATGGATCAGACTAGTTTGTCCAGCACGTCCCACAGATGCTCAACCAGATTGAGATCTGGGGAATTTGGAGGCCAAGTCAACACCTTGAACTCTATGATGTTCTTCAAACTGTTCCTGACCAGTGTTTGCAGTGTGGAGTGGGATCATCCTTCTGAAAGAGGCCACTGCCATTAGGGGACATCGTCACCATGAAGGGGTGACCTTGGACTGCAACAGTGTTTAGGTAGGTGGTCAGTGTCAAAGTAACATCCACATGAATGCAGGACTTGTCTTGGTTGACAAATAATTTGTTTCATTTCATACGTGGTCCCTCCATTGGCAAATAATTTGTTTCCTTTTGCACATCTTTTTAATTTTGTATGGAGTTAAACATTGGACATTGCTTAATTATGTAAACTGTAAAGAATGGACTTCAGCTCTCAGAATTCACAACAAAATATAACTATTTGTATTTGAAAGCACTGTTTTATTGTTCATCATACAGTGAGTTACAAAATGACACCATTTTTATTAGCTTGTGCAAAAGTTTGTGCACCCCATTCAAATGACGTGTTGATTTTATGAGTTTGAAAAAGTACACAACATCTACAGCGATACATTTCTATACATTTTAATACATACATACTGTTTTATGTTTATTTTTTTTAACCCAATATGTTAAACTCAGCAAACTGATAGAAATTGTGCACTAAAATTTTCAGAAGAATATCACATTTAAGTTTGTTCCTTGTAAAGTGTGTGAACTTATTTTAATAATAAAGCCCATTATTTGACCTGGAGTGTTCAAACCACTGCAGTGTTTTTGCTCGTTCTGGACACACCAGCCAATATGTGTGAGGAGTTCTGCAGTAAAAACAGCACGCAGCTACATCAGGACATCAAAAATGTAAATATTTTACCAGACGAAGCCACTGCGTCCTTGTGAAAAATATCAAAAGATGATCAGCATCAGGCATTCAGCTTGAAGATCGCAGATCAAATGGCATACAGAGCGGCTTCATCCCGCTGAATTATTAAAGAAGCGTGTAAGACTTTAATAAAGTTTATCACTGCTGTGATAATCGAACAGGACCTGTTAGATGGGACACTCTGTGAAGAGGCTGTTTCACTGAGTTTAACAGAGCAGTTCATAAAGCCTGGCTTTGGGCCGAGTGCTGGTTTTAATGCTCTGACTGTTTAGTCAGCATGAGCGGAATCGTAACTCATCCTGCTTCCACACCGCCACGGATCTGCAGGAGAATCACGTTTTCAGGCAGGATCACTGATCTGGCGGAGTGTATTCTCTCCGGGACCGCTGGGGGCGGTGGGAGGGGGAGGTGCAAAATACTGGGGGTCTCTGAGACCTCCTGACTGACACTTGAGACCCCTGAAAGCCTCAGTAGCAAAATGGTTGCCAGATTCTGAAAAAGTCTTAAAAAATCAATGCAGAATGGGTAAAATGAGCATTTGCTTGGGTTAAAATATCTCATTTAGTCACTCCCCCATCGACAAATACTTTGTTTCAGTTCGTCCGTCACTCCATCGTCAGCAAATATTTTGCTTAATAGACCCCTCCACCGTGGATAAATATTTTGTTTTGTACATCCCCCTTCCTCCTGCCACCATGGAAGTTTTGCTTTGTTTCATCCATGGCCCCCCTCCTCCAAAAACTGATAAAAATTTTGCAGTCCACTGATTGCCACCAAGTTTTCCACTCACTGGGTGACATTACTGGTTAATATTACTCTACCCCTCCCACTGGTGCATGGTGACATCATCAAAAATCTGACGGTGGAGCAAAAAGCCGTAATATTTGATGAAAGATTACCATAAACAGGACTTTAGACATTTAAGTGATGTGATAATATATATATATATATATATATATATATAAATTACAGGGGTGGGGGTTCTGGAGTCTATCCCAGCACTCGCAGGGTGAAAGGTGGAGAGACCCCCTGAAGTATAGAAGAAGAAAAAACATAAAATAGAAGAAAGAACATAAAATATAACATATAAACATAACTAAGAAACATAGAACGTGTCATAACATTAATCCCCTCCTGTTGTTTTAAATTCAGCAAATAGAGGGTGTACTAATTTAACCTCAGAACATCAGCAGTAGACCATGTAGACCGTGTAGTCTGACCAGTGGCTTTTACTTTGGACTGTACAGCACATTCTAACACCTTGCCTCTTCTTTAATCCCATTTTTGTCCCGTTTAAAAATGGCTCTTTAACCTTTAAGCCAGTCTTTCTGCTTCTCAGCTGGACCTAAAACTTTCTCGCCATCAAAGTGACCAATGAGGTGAAGTCTATCATAAACCACGGTGTATTAAGGCTGCCAATTAAACCGGCCTATTTTTATGGCAGGCGGCTGCGAGCGCCAAGAGAACATTTCCACCGCGGAGGCTCCAGATGATCACTCACAGGGGGGAGTGTGACGGCACCTGCTTCCTGCACAGCATGGAAATGAGCAAGAAGTTGCTGAAGCTTCGTCTCAGTCAGAGAAGACAGACTGGTGCTCCGAGTTGGGGGACTTTAGGACACGGCCGAGGTTTCGGGACATTTCGCTTTAATGCTTGAGCAGAAAGAGCAGTTCTGGAAACTCTTCTTTCATTTGTGGCGAATTGCTTTTTGGCTAATAACGAGTTTAGTCTAAACTAAACTGTGTAACAGTTTCATACCACAGGCCGTCAGAAGTCTGAATGCACATAAATGTCTAGGCAGGGTCTAGACATTTATGTCTAGGCAGGGTCTAGACATAAATGTCTAGACCCTGCCTAACCAAGTATCATTCCAGTGAAATACCTCACTTTATCCTGTATATACTTCTCTTTTACACTCCGGACTTTCAACGGCACCTGCACTTTACCTTCTGTTTACTGCCACAACAAGCACACTTATGTCCGGTTGCTTGATTCGATAAGCTATAATTTACACTCACTCAAGGTGGTTCAATGCTGCTAACTGCCTCTTGTACAATATTATTCCAGTGGTGCTACTGTTACATTATTATATTGTCTATTTATTGTATTGTTTCTGTCTTTCGTTGCAATTTGTTCGATGCTGTAACTGCCTCCTGTGCAATTTCTTACTTATGGTGCAACACTAGTCACTCTGGAAGGTTTATATCCCGTTCACACTGTACTGTTACATTACAGTACTGTGCATTGTTATGGTGTCTATTTATTTTGTTGTTTCTGTCATAACCTGCACTCTGTTAAATGTTACTATATGTTGCTCTGTGGTCCAGGGAGAAACGTCTCGTCACACTGTGTACATGTTCACAACTGATGATGACAATAACGTAACCTTGAAGCTTATCACAGCAATGCAAACACCTCAAGTATGACCATCATTACCTTCTGTATACAAATGCAGGTGTACCTGTCCTTTCATTATAGAAAAAATATCAAAGTACTTGTTGTTCAGATCTACAGTCATAGAAACATCATTCAGTTTTACCTTAGCAGGACGAATGGAGCGTGAAGCGCAGATGCTTTAATTATATGAAGGTGTTTTATGATACCAGAATGTGTGTTTTCTCATTTCAAGGAGAGTTATTTACGTTTGGTGCTGGTTTTAAATGTTTTGTGACCCTTTAGAATTCATCTTTTAATAAAATGTACATGATTTTATGAATTCGTTCGTTTTGTTGTCGTACATTTTTATGCATAACTAAACATCTGCAGCTAGGTCACGAGATTTAGTACTGAGTTTGTCAGAGTTGAAAAGTGTTGAGACCAAGTTTTCACAGATTGAAGTGTTAGTTTGTTTTTATGAGCTAAAATCATATTGAACTGTTTTTGCACACACTAGCGTATGGCCACTAGGTGGCGTACAGCCAAAGGTTAAAGGGGTCATATCATGGAAAATATATGTATTTTTTTATAAGGGTGTAAACACTTTTACCATTCATTTCCTCAACCATTGCAATCCATTCATGGAAGCTAACAAGTGAAAAAAGTTCATTTTGAATTCTTGTTTTTATGATGTCACTTATTTTTGTGATGTCACAAAAGCCAACACATTCACAACTATCCACCTCCTCAACCTACAACAGATTAGCTACGCCCATTCACAGTTACAAGGGGTTTTTCAGTTCAGATTTGTCTTTGAAAGGTGAAATATGGGGTAGCCAATCAGAACAGAGCTCATTTGCATAAATCAGTCTTAAAGGCATAGGGATAATGATAGGTTTCTGATTGCACCCCCTCATATAAACACTGAGCTGTACAAACCTGACTCACAAAAATACAACTCCATACACACCCACACACACCCACACACACACACACACACACACACACACACACACACACACACACACACACACACACACACATAGATACAGGGTAAATGTACCTCAGGAAGCTGGTCGGCATAAAATCCCCATTTCCTGGTTTAAATTCAGGTTTAATTCAGGTTTAATTCAGGTTTAATTCAGGTTTAAATCCATCACTTCAGTGAACACAGTGCTTACAGTGTGCACTTCCTGTTGTTGGACTGTTGTATGAGCTTGTATTCAGTGGTGATCATGATATCAGTCAATTGGATGATGGATAAGGCCAGTTTAGAAAATAATTAATTCTCTTATCTCTTTCTCTGTCTCTTGTCTCATGAGGTTTCAGATTAATGACTTAGTCAAAGATATAATCCGATTAATCAGTTACAAATGCCACTTCCTCTGTAGTGCACACAGACTGGATATGAACTTCTCAGGGTTTCTTCACTGTGACTGCTCTCAACACAGTGAGGGAGGGTCTCTATAAGACTGAACACACACACACACACACACACACACACACACACACACACACACACAAATAATATTATACATTATGGCCATATAAACATCATTCAAAATCATAATAAATCATAACATCTATAAATCAATCCATATATATACATATATATATATATATAAAGTGATTTTTGTACACCTGCACATGTACGCAACTATGGATGGTAAGAAGCAGCTCTGAAGCATAAAACATCAGATTTAATTCAGTGCTACATCTGCACTAACATGAAAAAATAGATGAACTAGAAATAAAATTATTGAAAAACTCAGATTCAGATCTATGCTAGGTTTAACACCACCCCGCATTAAAAATAGAAAATAAAAAATATGTAGATCATAGAATACTTGCCGCATGACAAAACCTTGAAATAAAAGGGGGGGGGGGGGGGGGGTAGACCTCTTTTTTCTTAGATTTAAAATGACACATTAAATCTTTAATCTTTTCCTCTATACTACATATAAAAATCTTTGGTTCATTCATTGGTGGGCAGGCATATCTAGTGTATCTGGTAAGAAATCTGATTATTGACTGCAGATTTTCCATCATATCTCTTGCACTGTATGGCCAAAAGTATCCAGACAGCCCTTCTAATGGCTCAGTTCACCAACTTAACTTTGCCTTTATTACTGTAAAGGGGTTCAGTTGCTGCTCAGACAACGTCTTTAATCTCTATAGAAAAGCACTGACCAGTAGAATGGAGCTCTAGAGCAGCCAAACATCACCACACCTGGTTAGAGGGTATAAAGCCCCCCCAGCACTGGGCTATAGAGCGGTGGAGCTGTGATCTCTGGAGTGGTGAAGCCTCTTGCAGCACCTTTGGGACGAGTAGGAATGGAGTTTGTGATCCAGAACTAATCACCCAATATCACAATCAGACTTCACTAATGCTCTCATGGCTGCAATCAAAACCTTACAGCAATGTTCCAACTTCTGAGAGGAGTAGAGGCTGTTACTGCAGGAAAGGAGGATGAATACTCCCAGTAAGACCACAGATTTCAGACAGTGGAAGGCAAATGACACATTCAGGGTAGTGAAGAGGCTCTTGGTTTACTGGCAGCTTTTACCTGTACTACTGTTACTTTCATTCGAAACTATTTTTATATAATTTTACTTTATATATAATTTTACTTTATATATTTTTACTTGTTTTATACATTTTTTATTTTTATTTCTTTATGCTACAGCTGGTGGCCTGGTGATCTCTCTCTCTCTCTCTCTCTTTCTCTCTCATTCTTTCCCTCGGTCTCTCTCTCTTTCTCTCTCTCTCTCTCTCTCTCATTCTTTCTCTCTCTCTATCCCTCTTCTTTTCTGCCTCCCTGCCATCTGTTAAATGTGAGTTTGAGACTGGCCCTAAGTTACTGTAATGCCCCCTTTTTCAGTGGGTGCCATAAATTAGCATCTGCTTAACACCATAAAACCTCCGTTTAGAGGAATCAGATAATTAAATTCATTAAGGGCCCAACATTAAAGCAGGACGCTGTCCTTCCCTCCCCTGTGCATCTCTGGCTCAAAAAAAAAAATAAAATAAAACCACAAAAAGGAAAGCAGCTTAATGCGGCTTGGACCTATTTACCGTTTTATTAAATGGAATTTAGCCGAGGGAAAATGTAAGATCTCTGTCCTTCATCCGTCAGCGAAGGCTAATTCAAAGAAAGAGGCTAAAGCCAGTTTATTATCCTCCCGTCTCCTCCGTGCGAATAAATGCAAGCTGATCAGCCAGACCTTTCAAGGGCTCCTCCGGCATCCTTGGAGCTTTGACACAGGATGTTTGTCTTTCAAATGAAAAGCAGGGATGGGTGGGTGTTTATCTGTTTTGAATCCAACCTGATTTCCCCTCCTCGTTTCGTTCAGCCGCTCATCCTCCGCTCGTTCGCCACACTGTAAATTAATCCTCCGAGAGCCCCCATGCTTTCCATTATCAATTATTAATCTGCTGCCAAGCCAAAGGAATGCAGGGATGAGAAGCCATTCATTGGTCATTAAGGGATTAAACGTAAACGCACACACATGTGCCTGTGCCAACACACAGCTTTCACAACTAATACCATTTTTAAAAAATATACAGATTGGGGCTAGTTTATTGATTTGCGTTTTCTTCTCCAGAAAGAGTTCAGCATCAGTTTTAGTGCTTTCATGTCGCACTGGTTGACCCCCATGCTTTTAGACACCTGTTCCTCCACCTGCTCCCCTGGAATCAGGGGTATTAATGGGGGGAGCCTGACCCCCTTTTGCTGCAGTAACAGCCTCTACTCTTCTGGGAAGGCTCTAGATGTCAAGTCAAGTCAAATAGGATTATTGTCATTAGTGTCATTGTAATTGTATACAGTAAAACAAAACAATGTTCCTCCAGAACCACAATGTTCCTCCAGGACCAAGGGGCAACACAAGAACAAAAACAGAAACACCACAAGACTACAGTGCAGACAGGACAAAATACACAGAGTGTAAACAGAGCAGGAGAAAGTGAAAGAAAAACAACAGGCTTTCTTGTTTTTTGCATTTATTCTAATGTTAACTTCGAGAGTGTGTGAGGAGTGTGTGAGGGAGAAGAGGGTGTGTGAGGGGTGAGTGGGCGAGAAGAGGGTGTGTAACGGGTGTGTGGAGGAGAAGAGGGTGTGTGAGGGGTGTGTGAGGGAAAAGTGAGGAGTGTGTGAGGGAGAAGAGGGTGTATAAGGGGTGAGTGGGCGAGAAGAGGGTATGTGAGGGGTGTATGGTGGAGAAGAGGGTGTGGGAGGGGTGTGTGAGGGAGATGAGGGTGTGTGAGGTGTGAGTGAGGGAGATGAGGGTGTGTGAGGTGTGTGTTAGGGAAAAGAGGGTGAGTGAGGGGGAAGAGGGTGTATGAGGGGTGTGTGAGGGGTGTGTGAGGGAGAAGAGGGTGTGTGGGGAAGAAGAGGGTGTGTGAGGGAGAAGAGGGTGTGTGGGGGGTGTGTGAGGGAGAAGAGGGTGTGTGAGGGGTGTGTGAGGGAGAAGAGGGTGTGTGAGTGG
>JBBPCZ010120452.1:0-10366 GCA_037974445.1 Brycinus macrolepidotus | reverse complement strand
CGCATGTCTTTGGACTGTGGGAGAAACCAGAGAAACCCACGCCACCACAAGGAGAACATGCAAACTCCACACACACACAAGGCCAAGACCTGGATTTGAACCCCCAACCCTGGAGGTGTGAGGCAACAGTGCTACCCACTGTGCCACCGTGGGGCCTATATTAAATATTATTAATAATTAAATGTGCGGTTCTTACAGCCCCTTGTAACCTTGAACATAATACCAGCTACAACAGCAAAAGTAATAGAGATAATAATAATATTCAAGATAAAGAACATCTGGTATCAGATACAGCCAAGAGAAACAAACTGAAAACAAGCCACAGGCACACACATACACAAAGCACAATTGAGAACCCAGGTAACGGGGGTGAACTAAAACACTCAGATACACAGGTGCAGGGGATACAGAAGTTAATGGTGAAAACAAAAGGCAGATCCAATAATCTGGCAAACCAGAGCATGGGCACAGCTTCAGTCAAGACAACAACCCCTCACCCCCCCCACGCTCGGACCCCGATGGTGTGTGATCCTAGTCGGGAGGTGGCCAGCAGCCAGGAGTGGGGAGTGGGACAACGATGGGGGACCAAAGGACTGGGTGGCAGATGACAGGACTAAGGGACGGAGAGCCCAGCAATAGGGAACCGGTAGACGGGGAGACCAGCGATGGGGGACCAGGAGATGAGGAGTTGGCGACATGAGACTAGGTGACCAGGGGGCTGCCGACGAGGGATCAGGAGACCAGTGGACTGATGATGTGAGACCAGGGGACCTGGAAGCCAGTGAAGAGGGACTTGAAAACAAGGAGGATGGTGATGTGGGATCAGAAGACCAGCGGGCTGAAGGCAAGGGATGAGGAGACCTGGAGACCGATAATGTAGGACCAGGGGACCAGGAAGCCAGTGACAAAGGACCATGACACAAGGAGGCTGGTGATGAGAGACCAAAAGACAGAGTGTCTGACAACAGGTGACCAGGAGACTGAAAAGCCACTGACGGGAGACCAGGGGCCTGGGAGGCTGTCACCAAAAGACAAGGGGACTGAGAGGCCATCAGCGGGTGACCAGGGGACTGGAAGGCTGACAACAGGGGGCCAGGAAGTTGAGAGGCCAAAAACAGAGCAGCAGGAGACAGAATGCCTACCGATGAAGTGTACTCTGGCACAGCAGGGGGGAGCCGGCTCTCTGGAGCAGAAAGGGGAGCTAGCGGTGAAGTGTTCCCTGGAGCACCAGGGTAAGCTTATGGCGGATCACTCTCCAGAGCAGAAAGGGGAGCCAGTGACAAAGTGCTCTCCAGAGCAGCAGGAGAAGCCGATGAAGAAGTGCCCTCTGGAGGTGGTGAAGCGGGCCCTGGCACCCACTCAGTGACGTCCTCCAGATCACTGGATGGCACTGAAACTCTGAGTGGTCACTCTGCAGTGTCCAGTAGGGCACTCCCAACAGACCAACAGTTTATTCTTTGGTTGTCCGTGCATCCAGGATAGCGATTGGAAACTCTGTAGAAATGTCCCACAGATATTGGGGTCACCACAGTAGCTCCCCGGGAGAGAAGTGGAGGGAGAACCAGAGTGTGGGTGTGGTTTCGGTTGAGACGCAAGCAAGGACGTAACACATAAATCTATCCTAGAGCATCTAGAGCCATTTGGACTATCACTACACAATTCATGGATGAACCAAAGTAAAAGGAACTTACTATAAATCTTTCCTCAACATTAACATTGCTCTGTTGAAGAATACATTAGACTTATCTATGGTCAATTAATGGTACATTTAGTACATTTAGTGTCTGATTATTTTGGCATAGGATAGCATAGTATATTTTAATATGGGATAGTACTGAATAGTATACTATTTATTGTATAGTATAACTGTACAGTACAGTATAGTATAGCCTAGTATAGTTTAGTATGCATTGTATATTGTATAGTATAGTATGGTGTAGTTCTGTATTGTATACAATATATAGTATAGTATTGTATAGTAGTATACTGCAGCGTTATGTAATATGTGTTTTACAGTATCGTATAGTATAGTAGTATAGCACCCTGTTTTATAGTATAATAGCAGTATGTAGAATGTACTACATGTGGTGAAGTATGTATTGTATTGCATCGTATGTATTATGCTGTAGTTGCATTGCTTGTGCTACTGGTTATATAACTTGTACTAAGTTTTTAAAGAAGCCAAGGCCACTGTTGTTGATAAATCATCACAGTAAACTGATTTTTTACAGTGCAGTCCAGCGAGTCTTGCGAATGTTTTGTATCGAAGACAGCAAGTCTATATAGGGCGAGTGACCTTGGGCTAATTTGCAGAGTCAGAGAATGAAGTCTACACCGATGGCTGCAGACAGTATCGAGCCGGCCTCAATGCAGACAGTAACGGACCTCTCCACTATACACTGCTAATGATTTCTACAGTAGCCCTCCCCACTCCCTGGCTCATTAGAGGTAAATATCTTTAATCACTGTTTACGCAGTCAATAGCGGGGCTAATCACTGCGGCATGGTCCGGTCTTCCCCTCTGAGGACGACAGATAGAAGAGGAGCCAGGACTAAGTCGAAGGCCAGAGTTCGCATGTCTTTAAATCTGCTATTTCACCTTCAAAGACCTTCGCTGAATGCATCTGTTCAAATGGGTACACGTCATAAGCAGCTGTTCGCGCAGCGGACATCACCAGTAAATGTAGCCCCCCCCCCACCCCACCCAGTCCTGTGGTTTCATTTGTGGTGCTGCATTTTATGAGCAGATAAGGTTCAAAATCATCCATCAGCCAAAATCCTTTTCAAACTGTTTATTCTACCAGACAGTCCACTGCGTTCCAGTACAGCTGTGGCCAAGGCTCAGAATGGAATATAAAACCATCTTTTAACATTAGAACCAAGCAGAACCAATATTTTCACATTATTGTTTCTACACTCCAACTCCAAAATAATGTTTTGAAACTAATTAAATCAAAATTAAAAAAACAAAAATGAAACGTTTTGCACTTCAAACACTAGTTGATCAGCTACATCTAGTTTGGGGAAAACCTTTCCTATAATGGTACATCTGTTAGTAGCGGAGATTATCAGCTACCTTGTTGCTCTGAACAGAAGCTGTATTTTCACTAGTTCATATTTTTAATACTTTAATATAAAACATTACAAATTATACTGTGATTTTCAATACATTTGGAAAACACAAGAACGTTTGTGAATGAAAGGAAAGTTCCTTATGTCAGCTGATTAAAAAGAGGTTAGCAAATGTATAGGTATAATCATTTATATTGCATGAATCGAAGAGGCGAGAAAAGAAAGCCAAAGTAAGACCACCCTCCCTGAGCCTCAGACCAGAACAAGCCAGCCTATCCCACTGTAAGCCCAAAACAAGCCAGAAATACCCTGCATACATGGCATACATCAACGATGCACAGTCAACTGGATGAATAACAAATGAATAATTTGTATTTGTATAGCAATTTGAGTTTTATGTTTGTTTAATACTACCTATCATCTTCTGTGAATATCTATTCTGGTGACTGAGTATGCTGATGTAGCCTAGACTTGAAGTAAACCCACTTTCTACCTTGGAACTCCACCATTGCTGTAGAGGAATTTTGGCCCATGTTTCTTCGCATTGTTTTAATCCAGTCACGTTTGCTCATTCGGGATGTGCGCAGTTACTTAAGTACTTGATTTTGAAAATATATTGGCCTACTGTTCAGAAAATCCAGATTTTATGTTTTAACAGGACTTTAAACTGTTATGGTTTTGCTCACATAAGATAAGATGAGATAAGATAAAATGAGATGAGATAAGAAAGAATTTTATTTGTCCTAAGGGAAATTCTTGTGCCATTAGCATGCTCACTACAACAAGAAAGAATAAAAGATAAAAAAAAAAATAGACAGTAAACAAGAGTGCAATAACAAGAACATTATTGTAACAAAATAACAGTGTAACACTGACATCGCTATATGTAAAGATTTACTGTGCTGTACCAGTAGATCAGTAGTGCAAAATGGTTTATGAAAGTGACTTAGTGTTAATGCAATAAAAATAAAAATAAATGCAATAAAATAGCAGCAGATGATGAGGGGATGAGATTAACATACAGTAATATTCAGTCAATTCACAAATTAAAACAGTTATATTCCAGAGTTATATTCTATAATCTGATTCGGAACAGAATGACATAAGAAAAAGAACGGGGAGGAGTTATACAGTCTTATTGCCAGAGGTAGAAAGGATTTCCTGTGGTGTTCAGTCCTGCATTTTGAGGCACATATAAGTATTTATGACCACACGAGCACCTGACTGTAAAAATTATTCTTATTAACCTCCTCCGCCTTCTTTAAATCGTCTGTACTTCTATTGCATTTTCAATTCTCTTTTTATCAATTGTCTATGTATTCTTTTATTTCCATTATTTTATTCTATTTAATTCTGTTTTATTTTATTTTATTCTATTCACGTGAAGCACATTGCATGACCTTTTGTGTATGATAATGTGCTATATAAATAAACTTGACTTGACTTGGCTGTCTAAGGCAGCCCTCCTGTTGCTTCTCCAGTATGAAAACCAACTGATTTCTCTTTGGTTATTGTTGAATGAGACAAAGATCCTCAACATCTGCGCACATCCCTAATATTTATTGCATTATACTGAAATGAAGATATTTATTTTTCAAGTGACTCCGCTTTCACCATCCACCATCTGTACAATCTGATTGTAGAATTTTCCCACTTTGGATGTCAAAATGGCTGTCCTGTGAAATGATGATGTTAAGATTCAACAGAGCTTACAGTAATCAAGTCTGGGTGTGTCTCATCTAACTGATCCTAATTATCAACTACATTTTATTGGTAAATTGATTATTACATTTAATTGAGGGCAATCATTTTTTTCACACATGGCCAGTTGGTTCTGGATTATGGTTTGCCTTCAGTAAATGAAATCATCACTTACAAACTATATTTTGTTTTTACTCGGATTATCGTTGCCTTATATACAATTTTGATTGAAGATCTAAAACAATTACGCAAATCTACAAAAATAGAAGAACTTTTTCATGACACTGTAAAGTATACAAGAACAAAACCATATCTGCATTTTTGTTGTTTTATATTTGTTTATATAAATTGAAAATACGAGCAATTTGTTATTGTTGTACATTGTAAAATTATTACAAAAAACACAAATTTTACAGTTTGACCGTTACTGTGGGGTGTAGTGGTCGGAGTAGCCATCGCAGTTCACATTTTATGATGTCATATTTTTGGTCGGGCCTGTGCAATAGCTGTCAGAGTGACAGGGCCGGTAATGGGCGCACAGTGAAATGTCACGCTCTATCGCAGGCTGAGTAGAGCAGACGCATTACTGTGAAGCAGGGGCCGTGCTCACTATCACTGCTGCTGTGTGGTGTCAGACAGACAGAGAGAGAGAGAGAGAGAGAGAGAGAGAGAGAGAGAGCAGGACAGATGTGACCTCCACAAACCACATAGAGGCCCTTTTGTGTCCCAGTCATTCAGAGCGCTCCCCCAGGCCCCCTCCTGCGTCCTTAAACATTTACAGCACGCAACTGCTGCAAGTGAGAGAGGGAGAGAGAGAGAGAGAGAGAGAGAAAGAGAGAGAGGGAGAGAGAAAGAGAGAGAGAGAGAGAGAGATACACAGTCAATGCATTTATTTGTAACATCTGAAAAAGTGTGAATCTTCAGTAGACTGATGTTTGCATGCTGTGGTGTTAACACAATACTCCCCATAGGTTATCCAAAACTATCACCATGCATCTATGCGAGTACATATTTGTGCATTAATGTATTCCTGAGAAACTAGGCATTAGCTTCTACTCAGTGTGCGGATCTCAGAGCATTAAGTAAATATTGCATGCTCTTATACTCCCCTCTCTTAAAGGTAGAATAGAATATATTTTCATCAGAAAGACCCAATATCTCCGGCATAAGGCCAAGAACTGCTTTATTCGATTATCTCTCATACTTAGCAAATACATTCCCCTGTATGAGTCAGACAAAAAAAATCCTTCAGTTTGTCCGGGTTGGCGCATTGTATTATTAAACCATATCAAATTTAAATCCTATCAGTGTTGGCCCAGGTTATGCCATATTTCTGTTCCAAGTCTTAAATCTATTTAGATTGTCCAGTTGTCTGCTTAGGATTTCAAATTCCCATCCGCTTGTCCCTGATGTCATTCCCCGTCCTTGATAAAAGTGTCACTACGCAACCAGCCGTCACTGGGTCTGTAATCCATTATGAAGAAAAAGCACACCACTGAGCGCTGACCCTCTAACCTTGACCTTGTAAACAGCACATCAGGGGAAGGCCAGATTATGCATGAAACATCAGTGCCAGCTTTTGAGCCGGGCTTCTTATCAGGCCTGGAGCTTGGATTGAACTTGCATACTATCAGCCAGAATTCAATGAGGAAAAAAGTTAAAGCCCCTTTATGCAGTTATCCCCTTCTTGCAGAGGAAAAAAATGATTATTTCAGCCTATTTATTTACTCTTCTTATTAAGTAATGTGATCTGTAACTGCAATGTTTCTAGCTTATTAAATGACAAGAAAAAGCTGTAGATTTTTGTGACCTGCAATAAGCAAGCAAATGAATGCATGGGACTGCATTGTTCAGAAACTGCTGCACTGGATCTATCAACATTTGATGTGTTACTTTACCCAGTGTAAGGGCTTCCCTTGCAATGGCTATAACATGTGATTAAAGGTTGACGTCTTCCTCCTACTGCACAGACGGTGGTGTCTGGAGGGTGGAGGGTGGGGGGGAAGAGTTTGCCTGTGCAAAGATGAAACCACTTCGTGTTGGCTTTGAAAGCAGACATAGTGGTTTACAGCATAGTGGTCTACCTGTAAAGACACGCAAAGACCCACTGAGCAACAAGTTACAGAAAGCTTGCATTTACTCTTCTTCTTCAAAAAGAGACAGACGGGGTATCAAGCTCTATTCACTGAACATACACTATATGGGCAAAAGTATTGGGACACCTGACCATTACACCAACAGGGACTTTAATGACATTGCATTCAAATACATAGACTTTAATATGGAGTTAGTCCTCCATTTTGCTTCTACTCTTCCACAATATTTTGGCTTTCCACAGGATTTTGGAGTGTTTCTGTTGGAATTTGTGTCCATTCATTCTGTAGAGCATTTATGAGGTCAGGCACTGATGTTGCACGAGAAGGCCTGGCTCGCAATCTCCGTTCCAGTTCATCCCAAAGGTGTTAGATGGGGTTGAGGTCAGGACTCTGTGTGGGCCAGTCAAGTTCTTCCACACCGAACTCATTCAACCATGTCTTTATGGACCTTGTTTTGTGCACTGGGGTCACAGTCATGCTGGAATAGAAAAGGGTCTTTCCCAAACTATGTCCACAAAGTTGGAAGCATGACATTGTCCAAAATGTCTTGGTATGCTGAAGCATTAAGATTGCACTTCACTGGAAGTAAGGAGCCTAGCTTAAAGTCTGAAAAACGGGTGTGTCCCAATACTTTTGTCCATATATTGTACATTTAAAGAAGTTCGTCATTTCTTTAGGCCTTCTGAGGAGTGCCCTGGGAGCTCCAAAAGCAGAAATCCAAATCTAGCTGTCCTCCGCCTCGCTCGTCATTAATTCTGCGGGCAAAAAACATCTGTAATGGATTGACGCAAATGGAGCTCGGCTCAGACCAAATTTAGCTTGATCCCAAACAGCTGTTCCCCAAGCGGGCTGCCAGGCTGCATTCGGCATGGCAAAGCACAGCTCCCTGGCTGGCCCGACACACTGCCTGAATGCTGAGGGGACAGAAAGCGAACGCTCTAAAAGCACCCAATGGCATGGCACAGCAGCACAAGCAGGAAGGAAACCACTCTCCCCCACTCCAGAGGCACGCAGCAAATAAGCGGCACATTCCTCTACTGCCATATGGGCCACGTTGCTTTCGCCTACTCACTGCATTTGCATCCACAGTTACAGCTGTAAATTAGCTGCTAATGTTGTTTTTGTTTACCTCACATTAATATTTGTGGATCAGTTGCTGCTAAATTCTTAGAGACACCACTGTAATTCAAAAACACTCTTGTGGATTTCTAGGAGTTTTCAGAGTTAGAGGTTTAAAAAAAAAAAAAACTTTTGATCATAAAAACAGTTAAGTCCATTATATTTTAAAGATGAGTTCCACCTCTTTAATATAAAACCAAGGAATAGAAATAAACTCAGAGGTCCCAGTCCATGAATAAGGGGACAATGGGTAATAGCAGTTGTAAATCCATAAGAAAAATCCCTTGAAATAGAGAACAGGTATATGAAAGGAACTGATTACAACTAACGATGGTCAACATCATGTCCTGTGATTAATGTTATCAAAATCACCCAGTCTCACCAATAAAAGTCTGCATGGATAGTCTGAGAATATACCTACAATTTCACAATCCTCCTCATTTCTTAAGTTCGTGTAAGATGTTGTAACCAACACATTGAAATGTAAGACATGTAGCCAATATGTACACTAAGGGCAATAGCAAAAGTTCATTTGGTTTTAGATTTGACTGCTAAACAACACTCATTCACTCACTCAATGGAAGCAACACTAACTGGAAATTGGAAAATACAGAGATAACAGTGTGGCAAACCGATATAGACCATATACACAGGCAGTGCTTGGAAGCTGTACTTTAGCCTGGCTAGCTCTTTCTGTGAGTTTAACTGCTTCACAGTGGCGCTTTATTAAAGCCACCAAGGGGGCGATTAAAATAACTATGAAATATGAGTATAATACACACTCAGTAATTAAAAAACACACAATGAATAAAAAGTTACTCAATACGAAAACTATTTTCAGGGTGAATTTTAATACATTTTAGTCAGTTCACAGCAAGAAGAAAAAATGACGGAATACATGTTCTACTCAATAGATTTTACTGTGTGAGGTTGTACGCTGCTTTCCCCTATAGGTCTGGTAGTGGTGCTTTTGAAGATGATGCTTAAGGCAGTTGGGCAGTGCTATTGGTGTCCTGCCAGTGCTTCTGGCCCTTCTACTGCCTACAACTCATTAATGAGTACAAATAATGTACTAATAAGTCGACCTGTGTGATTTTTTTTTAATTTTTTGTGCAAAGTAAGAAAAGATGGTCATGTCTTCAGAAATTCCATCTCCTGTCCGATTTCATGTATTAGCCTTCTTCATAGCACTTGACCATGACATGCAGTATAGTATAGTTGCAGGAGCTACTCTAAAGGCCTGTAAGTCTAACAGCTATTACCGACACAAGCACAGAAGTGAAACTAAACATACACACTGCAAAAAAAAGCCTCAGCCTCAGAATATAGGTTTATTGAACCTTTTTTTTTTAAGTAGTCTGGTTGCACACATCACTCATCCAGAATATTAAAATCAACTGCCTTATACTGTGTAGGTCTCCAGCATGCTGCTAAAACAGCTCGGATCTGTAACGGCACTCCACAAGACATCTGAAAGCGTGCTGTGGTCCCTGGCACCAAGATTTTAGCAGCAGATCCTTTAAGTCCTGTAAGTTGCGAAGTGGGGACTAGTTTGTCCAGCACATCCCATAGATGCTCAGATTGTGATCAGGTACATTTTTGAGGCCAAGTCAACACCTTGAACTCTTTGTCATGTTCCTCAAACCATTCCTCATCATTTTTTTTGCAGTGTGGCAGGGTGCATTGTCCTGCTGAAAGAGGCCACAAGTATAAGTGAACACTGTTGCCCTGAAGGCTTGGTCTGGAGCTTAGGTAGGTGTCAAAGTAACATCCAGTGTATGCCAGGACCCAAGGTTTCCCAGCAGAACACTGCCCAGAGCATCACACTGCCTCTGCCAGCTTACATTTTTCTCATAGTTTATCCTAGTGCTATCTCTCCCCCAGTGACGCACACAACTGGCTGTCCACATGCTGTAAAAGAAAATATGATTAACCAGACCAGGTCACCTTCTTTCATTGCTCCATGGTCCAGTTCTGATGCTCACATATCCAGTATAGGTGCTTTTGATGGTGGACATCGGTCAGCATGGGCACTACGACCAGTCTCCAACTATGCAGCCCCGCACACAGCAAGCTATGATACACTGTGTGTTCTGAAACCTTTCTGTAAAAGACAGCAATTGTGTAGTTCTTCTGTGGGAACAGACCAAACAGGATGGCCTTTGCTCCCCACACACATCAGTGAACCTTGGACACCCAGGATCCAAGCACCAGTTCACCACTAGTTTTGGTAGGTACTGTTCACTTGCTGCCTAATACATGCCACACCTTGACATTAGTCAAGTCAAGTAGGTTTTATTATCATTTCGACCATACACACACAGTATACAGTGAAATGAGATATCGTGCCTCCAGGACCATGGTGCAACACAGAGCAG
>JBBPCZ010120450.1:0-10367 GCA_037974445.1 Brycinus macrolepidotus | reverse complement strand
CACACACACACACACACACACACACACACACACACACACACACACACACACACACACACACACACACACTACATTCAGTGTCAAAGGTTTTGCTTAAAATGTGATGCAAAACCTTTGAATGACCTTAAGCAAACATGGTTAAAGGTGTAGTTTGGAATAAAATCTCAGTTACACAGCTTTTCACCCCATCTGTCAGTCAGCCAAGACATGTTTGGTGTCCCAAATTTTGCTTCTAAAGCCACGAGACTAAGACTGCTAAAACCAGAAGTCAATAGTCACCCAGATCTTTTCCGCAAAAACATCTCCACAGCTTCTCTCGACCTGCTTAAACCTGACCCAGTTCTTCATTAAGGTGGAGCAGACCTGTAGATGTGGTATAATTATGTCTTTTTTTTTTTAACAGCTCACAGAAAGTCATGCTGGGTCCTAAACCACATCAACAAGTCCGCTCCACCTTAACGAAGAGCTGGATGCCATTAGAAACAATTTGGGCTACTCTTTACTTCTAGTGTTTGCAACGCTAGCCTCATTGCTCCAGAAGCAAAATTTGTACATTTGTACATTATTCTAGTGTTTATAGCTACATTTTGGTCCTAAAGCTATGACGCAAAATTTGGATGCCAATCATGCCTTGGTTCACATCTGGGGAAAGTGGAACATCGCTTGAATTGGATTTTTTCCCGAACCGTTCCTCTTCCAGAACACTGATGCACTGATGAAATGATGGAAGATCCCTATATATCGTCACACCATGTTAACCGACCACACAATCCGAAAATTACCTCATATCTTAGCGTCATTCTCACATTAATTCAAAAAATGTGAAAATTCACCAACAAACAAACAACCGGCATGGGCACAATGCATTATATAAGGTCTGGCAAAGCATGGCTATTTTCAGCAATTGACTGGGAAGCTGGCTCCATCACGAGAACTCACGATTCTGCTTATCAGATTATTATAAAACCAACAGATCCAGACGAACAAGGGCAACAGGACTCCTTTATGTGGCCAAAAGGGAACAGTCATATAACCGCACACAAACACAAACACACACACACACACACACACATTTGGTGAGTGGTGAATTAAAAGCCTTAATAACAGAGCTTGCTTTAAGCTGTTCTGTCTGTGGAATGAGAGGGTAAACGATAGCGGGTATGAGGAGCCGCTGTATGTGCGCGGCTCATCGGAAAGTAGACTGGGGCGAATGTTTACAGTAATTGGAGCCAAAGTGAATAAAGCTGCATGTGGTCTGTTAATCTGGATGGCTTGATACCAGTGTTTCCCAGGAAAGCATGAGGCTCTGAGAAAAGCCACAATTACCTCTCGAAAGGTACAGAGAGTGCTATAACTGCTTTTACTATCTATACTATATGTGGAATTTTGGAGTCAATGGCTCTGACCCATAATTAACAGTGTCTCGTGGCCAATACACTGTAATCCATATATTAGGCCTGTTCTGGACCAATTAAAATTCTAAAAATGGCTCATTAATTATTCATTATTATCTGTTATTTTTACTATTACTGCTACTATCGTTCAATTCACTTTTATCACTCCTGTTAGAGCAATACTGATGGTTCAGTGATCTTTAATATCAGTATAACAATAAATAATGATAAGCAACACCAATAATGGGACTACTACTGCCTCTAGTACAGTAACAGTTCACTGACCTATTCATGCCCTGGCAACAACAAATGCAGTCTTTCACAGCCTCTATTGCTTCACAAAGCGGTGGCTAACATCCCATTCAGCCTAATGAGAAACTGTAGCTCAGTTTTTGTCAAAATACAGAAATTTTGAGTTGCTCATTAAATTTGAACGCCATTTATTTTTGTATGCGTTGGAAAGGAATACTTTTAAGACAGATGAAGTGCTTTTTTTTTTTTCCCCCAAAACTGCTTACACTATAAAAAGTAGAGCAGGTCAAAATTCCTTGTTGGGATTGTGAAGTACTACTGCTGCTTTTGAACCTAAAAACTGGCTTACATTCGGAGTATGCATTTGAGGTAGGGGTTACACCGATGCCGCTGTGAGAGGCAATTGACTAGCTGAGCTCTAAGCCTAAAATACAGCAGCAGAAAAAACAGCAGTGTATACCCAGGAGGAAACCAGAAAACCTCTGCTAAACATAAAATCCAAGGCCTGAATATTTCCCAAAATGACGTCACGGGAAGCTGTGTAAAACCTTGCTGAGGAATGAAATGCTTGTTACTGGCACTGAGGTTGACAGTTTTTTTACCGCCAGACTCATTAAAGGGTTGAACAGAAGCACAGATAGGAGCATAAAATTCTGAAATATGGAGATTTTAATGTCTGTGTAATTTGCGTAATTTTGCTCCTCCTGCAATATGCAGATCTCACACCTCAAAATGTAGCATCTGCCAGCAAAATACTTTTAACAGATATCAGGAGCACGAGAATGACTAAATCCTAATATGAAGTGAATAAAACCAGTTAGACTGCCTGTTATAAGTTCGAGCTGAAGAATCATGTTTTACAATGTAGTTTTAGCAAACTAGAAATACACAGTCCAATTTGGTAATGCAGCGAATGCAGCTGGAGGCTCAACAATGACTCTTGGTTTAAAATGTGCCTTGTGCGATCGGATCACAAGTGGACAGATGAGACACATCGCCACAAAGATATAATACTATTCAACTGTGGTTAAACTTTCAACATACCTCCATTATTTTAAACAGTCACCTGTACAGCTGGAGATAACGCTGTCAGGAGAATTAAACGAGGAACACACACACACAACATTTTGTCCAACTTGTTGTAAAATAGGCAAGCTGTCCATCCAGTCCCTTACGGACTTTTGTTGCTGTTGTGTTTATGGTACGTTAGTTTCAAATGTTTTATTTTATGCTGCTATTCTTCCTTGTCGGGGATGCATCAGGACGCATCAGCGTTTACACTACAAAAGATATGTGGTCACATGTGTCCCAGACCACCTTGGAAAGTGGTTAAAACACCTCTGTGGTTGTTAAAACACCTGTATTTAGAGCTGCGCACTTGTGATCCAATCACCCAGGATGCATTTGAAAAAACCAAGCATAAACAGGGCCCATATACAGTGAATCTACATTTGAAGCCGAATTAACTAGGTTAAATGGGATTTTTCCAACATTGTGTAAAACTCACATCAGCTGCAAAGAAAGAACACGTTTAGGGCGGCAAATGGATAGGGCAATTTTCAGTCATGCATGTAATTGTATAATACATATAGCAGGGGTGCAACTGTATATTTTATTGTAATATATTCTAAAGCACTGTGGCTAGAGTGTTAGCTTATAGTTAACTTGGTGCTCATATGTCAGCTTGTGCTGGACATAAAATAATAGACATAAAACATAGCTTTCGCTTCAAATATCATACTTTTATAATGATCAATGCTATAACAAACGGAAACACTGACTTGTCAGCATAAGGATTCATTTCACTGTGTTGAAAAATGTACCGAATTGAGACACCATCATAGTGTATCAAAGTGAATTATGCATTTTGTCTCACTACACCCCTAGTGTAAAGCTATGGGAACTAATAAAATCAATGTTGTTATTTGACATAAAAGTAGGCCTTTAAATAATAAGGTTTACAAATAATGTTGCAATATTTTTAAGCTATATCACAATACACAACAAGTAACTCTCCCCTAAAGCACTTTACACATGCTTTTAACCTGATGCAAACAATCACACCAGTATCATGATTCTAGTATCATGATTCCTGCAACATACAAGTGGATTAAAGAAGTCTTGTTAATATTGATTGGTGGTTTTAAACATGCATGCATACAAAAACACACATCTCACCTGTATATGTCACACACCCCAGGAGAGGAGTCTGCATGGACAGATGAGTGTGTGAGACATGTACACTACAGGCCAGAAGTTTGGGCCCGTCCTGTGATTTTTTTTTTTTAAATAAACGATACGCTGCTTTTTCAAAGTTTTACAAAACATATCTGGTCTGTCTTTAGTGCACCAACATTTTCTTTGTTTTTGATCATGAAAAAAGAAAAGCATCACTCAATTCTTTAACATCACATGATTCCTTCTGGTTTATATATCATTAGACAAAATTTCATTTTTCAACAGGATAATGATCCCAAGCGTTCTTCAAAATTGTGTCAAAATTCTCCCCAATCCACAGAAAAGCCAGCCTCAACAGTCTCCAGATCTTTCTTCCACTGAGCTGCAGGGACGAGCTGGACCCACAAGTTCCAAATGAGCTCCAGCAAATCAGACAGAACTGTCTGAATGTTGGAAAAGGTGCTGGGGGGGTTTGGACACAACCTATTTCCAAAAATTGCTGGAAAGTGGTGAGTCAGTGCTGCTGCTACATAGACAATGACGGGAGGTTATTTTATTTGCACTTAAAGTTTATATTTTTACGTTACACTTCAAAACCGGCCATTTAGATTTGTTTGAAGAATTTCTAATGTTTTCTTGTAATGCAATTTTAAAATACATGAGTGGGCCCAAACTTCTGGCCTGTAGTGTATGTGAGTTTTCACTTATACACGTCACCCACACTCGCCAAGGACAGAGGTCTATATTGGTGGGCGAGTGTGTGTGACATATGTATGTGATTTTTTTTCCTTTTTTGTGTCTGTGTGAGACAGAGTGCCATAAGAGAGAGCAAGAGAAGTGAAATCCAAAATCAAGTCTCATGCCGGAGGCCTAAAAAAAAATCACATGACAATTTGCACTCGATGTTTGCGATACAGTCATGTACTCCATCCCACATAGGACAAGTATAATCTACATACAGAATCGCCCAGCCCTACATAAAAGGCTATTTAGTAATTTGAGCACCAATTTCTCCACTGACTAAAGTACACACAGCGCCCTTTTTTCCAAAGATTTCAAGACATTCCCATCTGTGCTCACATAACAAGCATTTGAATGGAACCAGTCTGGATTGCATTACTGTAAACGGTTTGTTTTAAACACAGGTTTGTTTTCCCCCACTGAGACGTGCTCTCCGAATTACTAATACAGCTACTGCTATTACAGCTAATTACTTCAGCTGCAAACTTTCAACAGCGCTATTACAGCAGACAATGAAACAACGTCTACGGTTTATACCTTTTGCTGTTATCCTTCTTAAAAAGAATGATAATAGCATGACAGCATTTCTGTCTGGGTGTAAAAAGAAATCGTGAGTCTTAACATCTACTTCACTGATCTGAGGAGTTAATCACTGGATGCTCCCATAACGAGGAGTGGCCTCACATTCATTCACACACACACACACACACACACACACACACACACACAGAGTTAAGATGGAGACCCTAAGCCTAGCAGGCGCCTGGCGAGCTCGCTGTTAGGCAGCAGCTCTGAGAAAATATATTTTATTAGACTATTTAAATGGGCCTCATATCCTCCAGAGCAACATCAGAGAGTACGGCAAACTCCTGCTGTTTTACTGCATCCACACCCATTTAGCCAGACGCACAAACACACACGCACACGCGAGCTGACCTCACGTTCACCTCTGGCTCATACCAGCCACGTTTGTGCCGATGGTGTATGCTGAATGTTTCGGGCGTACTTTGTTCCTGTCCTGAGTGTCCACCTCTCCCGGGCCCATGTGCTTGAGGAGAAGCGAGAGAGGTTTGGAGCTGGAATGCCGCGTGGCCAAGTGCAGCGGGGTCATTTCCTCCAGATCCTTCAACAGCCAATTGGCATGCCGTGACAGCAGCAACTTCATGAAACGGACGTTGCCCTGAAAAATACACACAAACACACGTACAGCAACAGTCAGTTTGGCGTCAGTGGGAGATCAATGCCATGCACGTTCAGTCTCCAGTGATTCCAGAGCCACCTGTGGCCAGAAGTCCAGGAGAGCATAACCGACCTCATTTTCTCTGTTTGCAGCTGCCCAGCCCAATATACAGCAAGCTGTGACGTGCTGTATGTTCTGACACCTTTCTATCACAGCCTACATTTGACAGGGCTCTTACGGTTATGGCACCAAGACTATAGAACCCCAGCAAGTATTAGATTCTCCCCATCTATTCCGGTCTTTTAAAAAAGTCTATAGTGAGTATATGTCTCTGGGGCATTTTATTTCTCTTTCTATTTATACTCGATTTTACTTTATCTTATTTGATTCAATGTTATTTTATTTCAGGTTATTTTAGGCCCGTACTGTACAGCACTTTGGTTGAACGTGAATTGTTCTTGAAATGTGCTCTATAAACAAAGTTTACTTAGTTACTTACTTACTAACATACCTACTAACATGAACTTTTTCAGCAATTTGTGCTGCAGTTGCTCTTCTGTGGGATCAGACCAGACAAGGTAGTCCCTGCTCCCCACACACATCAATGAGGCTCTGGTGCCCATGACCCTGTCACCAGTTCACTGGTTCTCCTTCCTTGGACCACTTTTAGTAGGTACTGACCACTTTGTACCACGGGCCCCCCACAAGACCTGCTGTTTCGGAGATGCTCTGATCCGGTCGTCTTGCCATCACAATCTGGCACATGTCAAAGTGGCTCAGATGCTACCGCTTGCCCATTTTTCCAGCTTCCAACACATCAACTTCAAGAACTGACTGTTCACTGCATAATATATCCCACTCCTTGACAGGTGCCATCGTAACAAGATAATCAATGCTGTTCACTTCATTTGTCAGCGGTTTTAATGGTGGCTGATCGGTGTGTGTATCTCTGCATCTAAGGTGTTCCGTCTTTAATACTGAAAAGGAATCTAATTTTCATTATTTTATATTTTGTGCATAGGCATATTCTCTCTGTGGGTCTCAAGATGTGGGTTAAGCAACTAGATTTTCAGTTTTACCTGAGGACACTGTATACTGTAACACTGTATAGTGAATTAGTTTAATGAATCCAGACAGTTATTACCACTGCAGGGGTAAAAAGACAGCTTTTATTACGAAAATTATTAGAGAAGTTACTGCTAGTATTTAAAATGATCATCTTTGCTCTTTTACAACTGTGTTTTCTGCAATGAAACATATGTCTTTCAATAATGCTATTCATTTATGTAGAAATAAGTATGCTTGTATAAGTGGAAATATTTATATTTCATTATATACATGTACACATATGTGAGTGTACACTCAACTCTTTAATGGCCTTTAATTATCTTTCAATTCCGTTAGATATGCTGAAGGCATTTTTCCTGTGTATGTATGTGTGCATGAGACACAATTTTCATTTTATTTTGTGTGGGTGGGTCCTTTGTCGGTACATGCGATTATTGAATGAAACAAATAAAATGATCCATTGCAGAAAAGGGACTGAAAACAAACTTCTTTTAACACACTCCCAGTGCGTGTAATGTTTGTGTATGTTTGTGTGCGTATGGGTGTGTAACGCACCTCCCTTCTGACCAGGTATCCTCGGTGGCCCGCTTAGAGCAACGTAAAACATTCAAGGGGAGAGAAGTGTGTATGTGTGTGTGTGTGAGTGTGTGTGTGTGTGTGTGTGTGTGTCAGGGTTCTCAGTCTCTATTCTCAGGCCAATTAGTGTGTTAATCCCTGAGCTACAGCACATATTGATCTCGGTGTCAGAGTGGAACCCATCAACCCCTCCTCTTCACCATCTCTCTCTCTCTCTTTGTCTCTCTCTCTCACACACACACACACACACTCTCTCTCTTGTCCCCTTTTCCCGTCTGTCCCTTCCAGGTGTCATATTATAAGTTTTATTTACGATCTTCATTATCATCTAACCTGTAGTGCCGCTGACATCAATAAACATCAAAAATGGCTATCGCAAGGCGGTGACTCTCATAACAACCCTCTGAGAGCCAAGAGAGAGGTGTGAGAATGTAAACACTAGGGGGCAGTAGGCCCTCACATCAAAGAGAACTTCAGTGCCCATCATCCTACAGGCCAGTGTGCCGGGAGCCGTGTCAACAAGTTACTGCTAAATTCGAAAAATCTTAACAAATACTTGAGGGTTCCAGCACGTTCGGTTCAAGGCTAATGTGGAGGAGACGTGGGCGTGAAAAAGTGTCTATGCGGGTCACCTTCTGTGCAGCGAGGTGCAGTGCGGTCCTCTTGCTGTGGTCAGCTTTGTTGACGGAAGCTCCTGCCTTCAGTAACGTCTCAGCACAGTCCAGGCGGTCAGCCAGCACGCAGTACATCAGAGGGGTCCTCCCGAACTGATCCTCGCTGTCTCTCAGATGTGGCTCTGCTGCAGGGGCACAGCGCGCACACTGTAAATTTGAAGGGTCCCTCAAATCGATGTATGTATACTGTGCCTTACCCAAGACAAAGTCATTTGTGTGTGTGTATGTGTGTGTGTGTGCATTAGATTACAATACAATCACTTGCCAGACACTTTATTCCAAAACTAACAATAAAAGGACACAATCAAGTTTCAGGACAGTGTGAGAACCAGAGGAGAGTATTAAGTGCTAAATATTTATATACGAGTAATGCAAGTGCATTAGGAGAGGAGATGCTCTCAGAACAGATGAGTCTTCAGGAGGTTTCTGAAGCCAGAGAGCGTTTCTGCTGCTCTTGTTGGGTTAGGCAGTGTATGTGTGTTTGTGTATGAGTATATATGCTCAGCCTGAGAGTATGCATGTGAGGTATACAAATAACTCCCAAGTGGCACAACCAACCAATTCCTGACAATACCACAACCACTGTGGCCGCGGGTCCGAGAGGGTGTATCCGACCGTCCTTCTCCCCTCCATCACTCTGTGTACCACTAGCCAATAGGGGCTTCTGTTAGCTGATCTAACAGAGTTGGCAGTTAGTGTTCTCCTCCAAACGTGTTGAGCTTCAGGTTGAAAAGGTGCTTCATGTGACTTAAGGAAGCACGTGCTACCCTTCACTCTCTGGTATAATGACGTGAGCGAGGCAGCCTTGCTAGCAGAGGGGAACTGGACATGACTAAGCTGGGTAGAAAAAAATTAAGCATAAAAACATGGAGGGTTTTTTTTTTTTTATGGCCAAAAAGCATTACAACATCCCCTAATCGCTGAATCACCACTTTCAGATCAGTGCATCCAAATGCACTTGTGTGTATCTGTGATAAGTATTCGAGTACCTGTGATGATCCTCTGTAAGGAGCTCCTGTCTCCATTCACGGCTGCTGCGTGCACCTGAGAGCTCAAAGTAGTGGATCCAGGAGACTTCAGGGACTGCTGTGCCGCCTTGAATGCACATACACACACACACATATACACACACACTTGTTTTTATATGGTGTCAGGACATCATTTAGGTTTAGTTATATCGCAGCTACCAATAACAGACATGTATGTCCAAAATGATAAACATTTATAACGGAAACAAATGTAAAAAGATTTTATTCCACGTCATTCTGGGGCATTCCTATTTATCCATTCATCATGAAATCTTAACCCGATGTAAAGGCCTGCTCCTGCCTGCTCTGTTAAAAAAAAAAAGATGTGTTTTGTTTGGTACAGACACAAAGAGTTCTTTAAAGGGTTCTTTAGAATAAACATTTTGGCTCCCTAAAGAACCATTTCTGTACATGAGATAAGATAAGATAAGATAAGATAAACCTTTATTAGTCCCACAAGTGGGACATTTGCATTGTCACGGCAGAAAGTGGACAGAACAAAGAGAAGAGAAAATTAAAAAACAATAGAATAGAATAAAAACTACACCCACAATAAAGTATAAAATGGACACGACACAATCTAGAAATATATAATATGGATGTATGTATCGGAAAATATATATGTATATGTAAATATATATGTTTAATTGTTAACAAACTATCTGGTGAAACTCTCTGATCAAAGCTAGATTTAGGATTACGACCACAATAAAGTTTAGGGTTGTGCTTAAAGTTTAAGGATTAAGGTTTTGATTTAAGATTAGGTTCAGGGTTGTGCTTGAAGTTAAGGTTGAAAGTTGGGTTTAGGATTTGGGTTGTAATTAGGATTTGGGTTAGAAAGGTCTAATTACATTATACTTTAAATAAAGGTGCCAAAAGGAGTTAACTGCATAATGCCAAAAAAGAACCATTTTGGTTCCCTAAAGAAACTTTTACTGGTAATGAAATTATTTTGTACTTGAAATGTTTGTAAATATGATGTGTGAGTGTGAAAAAGCTTTTTAATTTTCAAAGAACCTTCACATAATGTCAGCGTTCTTGGAAGAACCCTTGGTGACACTTTCGTATGAGAGTCCACTATAGACGCTTAGTTTATCCTCAACTAAATCTAAACCTAAACCTAAACTTAACTAAACCCAACTCTACACTTCAGAGGTTCATTCAGGTTTCACACACACACACATACACTCACACACACATACACACACACACACACACACACACATACACTCAGACACACACTCATACACAAACACGCACACATTTATATTTACAT
>JBBPCZ010120449.1:0-10367 GCA_037974445.1 Brycinus macrolepidotus | reverse complement strand
GCGGCTTTCCTGGTCTTCTGTTTCTGGAACAGTCGGCTCACATCCTCTACGTGTATTCTGAGTTCCAGGGGGGAGGGTAGGGGGATGAGAGGTGTGATGGGGGTCGTTGATGGTGGTTTAATAAACCACCATAATATGATGGTGGTTTATGTTTACCGTACTGACTGTAATGTGTGGAGAACATGAGAGTGGTTTGTGGTTTGGGGTGAAATGCTCTTCTAGAGAAACTTACCGAATCAGAATTGTTCACAGCAGTGCTGATAAGATCCAATCATGAAGCATTTAATGTCTTTAAAAGCTAACACAAAAAGCTATTACACGGCATGGTTACATGATGCCTGATCCTTGAGACATTGTTTTACAATGTTTGTTGACATACGTTTTTGGCCTAAAATGTGTTTTTTTTTTAAATATATTCATGGCAAAGCCCATATAGCGAAATAGTCCTCACAGAAAGTGTTTTTCCACGAGAACTTTAAAACACAAGAGCAAGCAATACAGGACAGGACAACACACAACGTAGCCGCCAAAAAAACAATTAATTAATTTATAAAAAAAAACAGTATTGAGAGTGAACACAGTGTCAAATCAGATACAGTATTTTATCAGACTCATTAAAGGTGCAAAAATGCAAAGATTTATTATGGGTAAGGAATAATGGTCCAACAGTGCAACATTTGCCAAAAAATAGCAGCAGCAGGATATCAAATGAATTATATAACAGTAATTAAGAAAATGTGCAAAAATGCAAATGTTCCAGTGAGGGTGAAGGGAATGGTACATGTGAGTTTGTTAACAGGGAGTGTTTGGGTTGCAGATTTTTTTGTTTATGGAGGAGTGTATGCATGTGTGTTTAGAGGAATGAAACAGCTCATTTCAAGACTGTGATTGTGTTGGGGGAGTTCAGTTCTGACACAGGAGTCTGATGGCCTGAGGGAGTAAACTGTTTCCCATTGTGGCAGTGAAGGCCTGCATGCTATGGATCCTTTTGCCAGACAGCAGGAAGGAAAAGAAAGTGTAGGAGGGACATATGGGGTCATTCATTATCCTTGTGGTTTTGTGGATGTGGTTTGTTGTGTAGATGTCCATGTCATAGAGGAGAGAGACTTTTCAGCTGTCTTCAGTACCTGCTGTAAGGTCTGAGGTGGTCCAATTCCCAAACAAGGGTGTGATGCAGATGTTCATAATGCTTCTATGGTCCCTCTTTAGAATGTGGTGAGGATAGTGTGGGGTGATGAACTTTCCTCAGTCTCCACATAAAGTACAGACACTCCTGAGTTTTCTTAGCAATGGTGCTGAGAGCCCTTGTGAGGTTCTCCACAAGGTGAACACCAAAGAACTTTTTGGAAAGATCTCCACAGAGGATCCACTGATGTTCAACAGAGAGTGATTACAACATGCTCTCCTGAAGTCAACAACTATCTCTTTTGTTCTGTCCACATTGAGATACAGGTTGTTAGTTCTGCACATTTGGTGCTCTGTGAGTTGTTGTAACTCCTCTCTGTATGCTGCCTCATCATTCCCACTTATCAAAAATACTATGGTACCATGTCATCAGCGAACTGATGATGTTGTTCGAGCTGGGCATTGCCAGGCTGCTGAGCTTAATGTGTTGGGGCTGGAGAGGTCTCCCAGTCAAGAAATCTAGAATCCAGTTGCAGAAGGAGGTGTTCAGGCCCAGCAGGCTCAGATATTCGATCAGATGCTGAGGAATGATGATTTTGAATGCTAAACTGAAGTCTATGAACAGCATTCTCACATAAGTGCCTTTTTATCTAGTTGGGTGAGGGCCAGGTGAAGGGTGGTGGTGATGGCATCATCCACTGAATGGTTGGGATGATACCCAAACTGCAAGGGGTTCAGTAAGGGGCCAGTAGGGTCTTTATATGCCTCATGTCCAGCATCTCAAAGCAGTTCACATTAGTCGTCAGTAGTAATTGAGGCAGAGCCCTTCTCAAGACTTCTTGAGCACAGGGATGATAGTGGAGGCTCTGAAAACATTGTCTGCACATCCTCTGAACAATCAGGCAGGAATGTTGTGTGGTCCGACAGCTTTCCATGGGTTAACTCGGAGCAGAATTCTCCTCATATCAACCATAATCAGATGGAGCACCTGGTTGTCACAAAGAAGGGTGTTCTTCTTTGCTGCTATGTTGTTCTGTGCCTCAGACCATGCATAGAAGTTATTCAGTGCCTCGGGAAGGGAGGCCTCACCCTCACAGGCAGGTAGAGATGTCCTGTATTTAGTGACGCCCGGGATGCCCTGCCACATGCAGGTCCCCAGTGTCCTGGAAGTGGCCACATGAGCACACTTCCCCACTCTAATGGCCTGGGACAGGTTGGCCTTTGTTGTTCTCAGGGCTGACTCATCACCTGATTTGAAGGCAGTGTCTCTGATTCTCAGCAGCATGTGCACCACTGCAGTCATCTAGGGTTTCTGATTGTGGCCTATGGTGATGATCTTGGAGACATTAACGTCATAAGTGCACTTACTGTCGTTGACATCAGCAGTCACTGATGCTGTGTTGGTAGAGCTACCATAGATTGCAACTTCCCTTAACATGTAACAGTCATTGTACTCAAAACAGTCCTTAAGCACAGAAATGTCTCCTAGAGGGGCAGGCCTCTGACTACTTGAGAGCGGAACTGATACTTCTGACAAGTGGTCTGTATACCAAGATTAGCATAACAGAAATGTGTTCTTAGTAGTCAAAGTGGGATCAGCCCTATATGTGCTAGCAGTGTTTGTGTAAACAAGATGCAGCTCATTTGCCACTCTCATTGTAAAGTCCACAACAATATCAATCCCTGGCAACAATAAACCGTCCACGTGTGTGTGAGTTTTAAAGTTCACTGATGGCTCCATAGAATTCGCACAGAACATTCTTTGCATTAGTACTGGGTGAGATGTATACTGCGACTTCCAATGTGGTGGTGAATTCCCGTCACAAACTCCACCAGCAATGAACAATAACTAGAGACTAACACAACGTTCTTAAATCATTCAGTGTTAATGTAAACACACAAGCCCTATCCTCAAGTTTTACTTGACAGAACTGCACTGTCAACACCAGAAGGCAGAGAGCCCATCCAGCTGGATCTTGGCATCTGGAACTCTGTCGTTCAGCCACATTTCTGTAAAAACATAAACGCAGCAGTCTCTAAATTCACCCTGGGTAGACCGCAGGAGTTGAATGTAGTCCAGTTTAAGTGCTGATTGTTCAGAATGGTGAGGTTAGTGTTCACTAGTTATTTTGGATTGTAAATCAAATAGCTATATTTAATATATTGTACTACCATTGTAAAGCAGTGGTTCCCAAACTTTTTGGGTCACAAACCCTCTTCATGCACCCTCGTCTTAACCAAGTTGAAACCCCCCCCCCAATCCCCCCCCCCCCCCCAACACACACACACACACACTCCTTCCCAAAAAGGAGAATGAACATGTCAAGTTTAATGTATAATGTAAAAAAAATTAAATGGATAATTACTGAAGCAGCCATAATAAGACAATACAATATTTCATTCAATTAATTCAATTTAATTATTAATACAATGTGCAGGCTCATATGGAAACAAAAACAGCCTGTGGTTTGACCAAGACATGTATGACAAATAAAAGAAAAATATAATTATATATATAGTGAGCACAGCCTGGCAACAGCTGGCACCCACAGGCTGGGAGGCCTAAACCCACACCCAGGAACGCACACGTACACCAGTGGGGGAATACGACAGAGCTTTATTCTAACTTAAACATCACAATACACAAAAGAAAAACCAAACAAACACCAAACAAAACCACCACCACTTTGGGTTGAAATATGACCACAGGCTCTCTTCAGTCACTCCCCGCTCTCCACTCTTTCTCGTCATTCTATTCTCCATTTTCTCTCTCTTCTCTCCAGAGAGCCAAGTGCTTGATGCCATTCACCTGGCTCTCATCAAGGTATGAGCCCCGTGCACCTCATATATATATATATATATATATATATATATATGAAGTGTTTATAATTGAGCTGTGCAAATGACATCTTAAACATATGGCAGAAGTGCAAACTAGAGATATTAGGGTGCGGGGATAAAGCTGTGCAAAAGGCATTGTGAACATATGGCAGTGGTGCAAGAGACCGGAAAGGGGGGAGGACCTGGTTCAGATGAGTAATAGCTTGGGGGAAGAATCTGTTTCTGAGTTTTGTCAAACGGACTCAGAGACTCCTGTAGCACCTCCCAGAGGTCTGGGGGGCAGGACAGGTGGTGGTAAGGCTGTTTGGGATCTCTGTTGATGCTGAGTCATCTGCACAGGCAGTGTTAATGATAAATGTCTTTATGGCTGGGAACTGGGTTCTGGTAATGTGCTGCGCTGCCTTGACATCCCCAGTGCCGGGCTTTCTGTTCAGCTGATCTGCAGTTACTGTATAGCACTGAGATGCAGTTGGTTAGGATGCTCTCAATGGTGCAGCGATGGAAGTTGAAGAGTATTTTGGGACCTAGGAGGGTGCTGCTCAGCCTCCACAGAAAATGTGGCATTGTTGGGCCCTCTTAACAAGGAAGCAGGTGTTTGATGTCCAGGAGAGATCCTCAGTAGTGTAGACTCTAAGAAATTTGAAGCTGGAGACCTGCTCCACTTTGATCCCATTGAGTGGCTGCTGCTTCTGTAAATCCTGAAGCCCACAATCAGTTCCTTTACCTTCTGCGTATTCAGGACAAGATTGATGGAGACTCACCATGATGTGGGGTGCAGGATAATGAACAGATTAACATTCAAATGCATTTACAGATTCCAAAAAATTTATACAGTAGCCAGAGCATTTAAAGAGTGAGGAGTGAGGAACACACATCAGTGTTGAGACATATATATGAGAATATCTAAAGCAACATTGAAACATTTGCATGAAGCAGATTGCTACAAAATGTGCTCGACATTCATGTGAAACCTATCAACAATGTTTCAAAATTAGTGCAAAGCACAAGCCACAGAACAAGGAATTTTTGAGGGTGAGCAGACGATTAGGCCCTACACAGCGACAGACAGTCACTAAGACATAAAAAATTATTTATTGCTGTTTATAATCATTAGGACACTTAAAGGCTAACAAATTAAATTAAGAGAGGTGCAACAACACATTGCAGCAAAGTCATTTACAGCATGAACTGTGGAACAAAGGGAATGTGTGAAGTTGCCGAAGAAATTTGAGCCATACAGAAACAGAAATGGCATTTTAATAAAAAGAGGAAATGTAGAAAATTTAAAACTTTGGGATTTCTTGGGGAGTCCACCAAAATGGATCCATCAGGGGCCCAGAGGGTCTAGACTGACAGAGAGAAAGAGAGGCAGACAGAGGGAGAGAGAGAGAGAGAGAGAAAGAGATGTTTATACATACTACAAGCAAATAGTATTTAGATTTATTTAGTCTTTAGATTTGTTAGCCAGTAGCTACAATATCAATAGATAAATGGCAGTAATTAACGTGAGAAGTGCCCCTGAAATGCTGCACAAAGTTCCGGATTGTTGGATGCACTTGCAGACAGTTTAAGCCTCCAGCATCCAGTCTTTGACGGAATTAGTCTTAATGAAACTTTAAATGCATGCAAACTAAAACAATCCACTTCAAAAAGTTTCTTTCAGATTTATAAAAATTACTATTTTCAAATACCACCATTACAGTTTTTCTCTTGGGCACCCCCTAGAGGCACTCCATATACCCCAAGGGCTACGCTTTGGGAAACCTTTATTTTAGGAAATCCATATCAGTAATGAAGCAATTCCCGACTAGTCACCCTTACATAACATGTAAATCCAAACATATAAAAAAACACACACATGGTGCTTTGAAGGGGACCAGTCACACTGTTAAAGTCTTGTTTCAGTTTCACATCAAGACAAGATTATCAGAAAGTTAAAATTTTTGGACTTTTTGAGTATCAAATCCAGATTGTTGATCAATCCTTCTGACACCGTTGACAGAATTAGGAATGAAAAATCTTTAGTTTAGTTTCTGATCAGACATCACTGTTGGCTGGATTATTTTGGTTGGTTGGCCAACCTCAGCCTAGCAGTGACACTGCTGTGTGTGATCCAATCTGTGCAGCAAGCACACACACACACACACACACACACACACACACACACACACATTAAAATGCCACTACCATGTTAGTGTCACTATTGTGCTGAGATTGATCCATCATCCAAATAATGGTGGTCCTGTGAATGTCCTACCCATGGATGAATGGAGTAAAGGGGGCTTACAAATGAGGCAAAGAAACAGAATACAGTCTGCAATTGTAAATTCCGAAGTGCAACTACATGGTAAATAGAGTTGATAAATTGGACAATGGGTGTTGATACAAGGTAGTTATACCTAATAAAATGGCCAGTCAGCTTTATAGCTTTGTATAGTATGTTAGTTTCAATAGCAGGTCATCACAGAATTATAATTGTTCTTAGTAAATGAGGCCTTATCAAGCATCTATCAAGTATCAATGGGTCTAAATTAGAGGCTCTACACATCCCTGATTGTGGCTTAAATGATTTAAATGAGCTTAAATCAGTGTGAAAGGGCAAACAAGTTCTATTGCCTGCATGGTGTCACCGCCTGACAATCCTGGCAGGGTTATTCTCATCTGAATATCTGAATATTTCAATCTGCGGAGACAGATTTGAATAATGAATATGGCCTGTTCTGTCTAGTTTTACTGCCTGAATCACCTGTCCGAACGGAATTCACCAGCAAATCCACCCAGTCAAAAGAACACATGCTCACCTGTAAGACCCATTTGAATTCAACTAAAACATTAATGAAGGTTACTTTTTTCCCAGGAATAATGACTATGGTCTAAAAAGTCACTGTGCTTTTATAAAAGGAAATTCAGCTCCACACTGGGACTGAATGGAAGTACCAAATAATACATGATAAAAATCAATTAGACCTTATTCTTATTTTTCGAGGCCTTGTCAGTTAAAACCACATCAGTGTGAGATGTCTGAAGGTAGCCATAACAACACATGTTGCCTGACCTCCAAGTGTAATATTAGTTGCCATTTAATTTCAGTAGCTATTGAAATGACAAGCCATTTAATATAATAGTGAATGAGCTTCATTCTGAGAAATGTGACAATTCACATCACTGCATGTGCCGTCAGTCCTGCCTTTAAACTTTAACAAAGTGCCGCTTCTGGCTGAATACAGAAACTCTCCTTCCCATCAGGGTGAAAGACTTTCAGCAAGTTTCTGCAGTTGGACTAAATTCTTGCATAAATGAGTGAATTTAGAAAGGCAGCAATCTAGGGCTAATCAGGTCATTTCAAGTGCTTGCTGCCTGAGTGTGGGACACAGAGTGAGTGAGAGACACAGAGAGGAGTGTTGAGTTGATGGTTCTGTTTTGGTTTATTAAGACCAGATGAATCGACCTTGATTCAGGCTGGAAAATGCTGACTCTCAAAGTCTAACTCCATTTCCATTCACATAAAGGGTTAAATGTAAAGCAGAGTCTAATATATGATTTTTTTTTTTCATCTCATAACTTTTTTACAGCTTTTTTAAATCTTCAAAACATTAATTCCATGATGAATGCTTCAAAATCACTTTGAATAAAATCCTATTACTTTAAAGGAGTAGTTTTGTGGAATAGCAAATGTACACAATTTTCCACCCTATATGTAGCTGATCAGCCAAGACATGTTTGGAGTCCAGATTTGAATCCTTTAGTTAAGAACTGGGGCTACAAGGCTGACATTGCTAACAAACATTACCAGCCAATCATCAAAATTTGAACTTCAAACGTGTCTTGGATGAACAACTACATCTGACCTAAGAGGTAAATTGTGTGAAGTGGATTTCTCACTGAACTATTCCTTTAACACACATTAGAGCCCAGAACATTTTAAGAGCTACCATATTTTTCAAATATCCCTAATATTTAACATCCCTAAGATTTTAACGTCTCTAATGACAACTGGCTGTTATTCTAAATGATTATCATTTGAGATGTTAAGTTTTCATTAGAGAAAGTAACTGATTAACATTAGATATATTAATTGATTATCAGTAGAGATATTAAGTTCTAAAAGCAACGGCTTAAAATTGCTTCCAAACTTTGAGGTGAAGAACAATTGTCCTTCTCTTGTAGAAGTTCTCCTGTACATTTCTGAGATATGAGGTATTCTTAACATAGCAGTTCAATGCTTTGTAATTTTTTGATCCAACGCAAAGGTTCATTTTGAATACAAAAAGGCAACTTAAAAACATATTTAGTAAGCATTCTGGACAGAGATCATATGTATCATGTGTAATATTTTCTTTATGGAGACAAAACTAAATATAGAGTTTCAAATAAGGTCCCTCTGGTGTCTATTTTAAACACACACACACACACACACAAACAAACATACATGCATACTCACTGCCTCCTGCTGTCATGTTCATTCGCTCAAGCTGACAGGCAAATGCACGTCCCTTTCACCCTGCCACCAAATGTGCAAATGGATAACGAGTGTATGCAGGGACAAGTCAACAGCACATGTCCCATGGATGTGTGTGTGTGCAGCCATGTGTACAAAACTGACCATCTGTCCGTCTCTCCACCTCTGCATTACTGTCAGTCTATCTCTTCGCATTCTGTGTGAGCACACCAATATATGAGAGTGCATAAACCACATTCTCTGACTGATATCTGTCTAAAGTGGATCATTTGCCTCGTTTTCTTCTTTTTTTCCCTTCATTCATCATTTAGATCCATTTATTCTTGTGAGTAATTGTCTGAAATCATTGTGCGCTTTCAAAATAATGTAATTATAATTGCACAATTATAGCAATCACTGTAATTGTTGAAGCCTTTAGTTTTTTTTTCAGTTAGTCAGTTCACGACCCCCCCAGAACACCACAATGTCCACACATTACTAAACAATGATTAATCCATTACAATTAATGCAGTGATGGAAACAAACAAGAGCAAACAAGGTAAAACAACATGATGAAAGCAAAACAACTTTGTACCCTTTGCACTTTTGTGACAGTGGTGTGTGTGTGTTGGGGGGGGGGGTTGGGGGGGGGTGTTTGCGGCAATTCGAGCTGCGATTCAGAATTCAGATTGGCCAAGAACAAAATAGGGCCCTTTTCCCCACTTTCACCTCAGTTTTTTGTGATTTCCCAGGTGAAGTATACCCGTCATATCATCATAGATGAGTCAGAGAGAAAAAGATTTAAAGAGAGAGAGAGAGAGAGGGAGAGAAAGAGAGAGAGAGAAAGAGAGAGAGTGTGAGAGAAAGAAAGAGAGAGAGAGAGAGAGAGAGACTTAAAGAGAGAGAGAGAGAGAAAAAGAGAATGTGAGAGAAAGAAAGAGAGAGAGAGAGAGAGAGAGAGAGAGAGAGAGAGAGAGAGAGAGAGAGATAGAGAAAGAGAAATTGCCTTGTCATTGTGATGAGTTGGCCTCCATTTGCACCCAGCATGGCTCCTGGGGAGCACTGAGCGCTGGGAGAGACGTGGTTTTGTGCCTACACTCATAGAGCCACTGGAGGCCACAGAATGTTGAGGCCGCCACCACATACACTCTTCTTAACTTGGCTATTACTGAAACAGCTTGCACAATGAGATTAAAGCACAGCTCTTACACACACACACACACACACACACACACACTCAAACATGCATGCAAGTTTGTTTTTGTGCCTTGTCGTGCCATGAGGTTATGTTCCATATGTATTATGAACACAGTATGAGACTATCTACAGAGATGGAGCAGTGAAAAGATGAGAGAGAGAGATAGAGAGAGAGAGAGACTTAAAGGAGAGGCTGATAGGCAGACTACTTATTTTCTTGTTTTATTGTATTTCTCAAAAAGCCTGCTGACAGTCTAACAAAGCCACTGGGTGGACAAGAAGATGAAAGAATAGAAAGGAGGAGAGAAAATAAATGAAAAAACAGATTCTTAATATTGCAGTAGAGCAGTGCAGAACTGACTTGAGCCTAGCCTTCAAGTCAGTTCAGGTCAAAACTATATAAAATTAAAATAATAATATGAAATGAATTGGCAGCTCTAGAATAAACACAGACACGGACCCTGTAATGGACATTCCATGTGTTTTATCTGAAGTCTGTAACAAAAAATATATATTTTACCATTTTACAGTGACTCCTTCAGCAGAGAGCCCTGGGATAGAATTGCCGCTACTATTTTTGGTTTTTACAACTGACAACTATTTTTCTGTTCTCACAGAGAGACTTATTTCCTAATTATGTTGGAGGTGAATCTCGTCTATAATAGAATAGAATAGAATAGAATAGAATTGCGTTTATTGGCCAAGTATGTGAGTGAACACATACAAGGAATTTGATTCCGGTTGATGGTGTCTCTCAAGCACAACA
>JBBPCZ010120448.1:0-10368 GCA_037974445.1 Brycinus macrolepidotus | reverse complement strand
AAAAGCTGTAAGGTCATTCAAGTTGGTATGTTATTTCTCTATTGTTATATGTATATTTTGTTAATTGAGTAAATCGTATATATTTGTAATTATTGTTGTTATATAGTAATAAAAAATATTAAAGTAAAAAAAATAGGAGCGAGCGGAAATGGCGTGCGTGTGCGGTCTAAATCGGGTGTCCTGCTTGAATCGGGAGAAAATGTGCAGCAGCCGTAGAGCAGTGTGGCAAGTGGAAATGACGTATTTTTGCGCATGCGTAGTCCAAATAACGCCGAAAGTAAACAATTCCGGTGCTTCGCAAAATTAGAACCGGTTCTAAATCGGAACCAGGTTTCGATTCCCACCCCTACTAATGACTTAATTTCACTATTTTGATATTTAGCTGACTAATGTCACCTTTTCTGTGAACCAATGTTCCCTCAAAGGCCCTGCTACAAACAACAATATTACAGCTTTTACCCAGTATCGAGTCCGAGGACCACACTTTTCACATTTTAGCCAATATTGTTCCTCAATACCTTCTTCTATAACTAATAATATATAAATATACCTTTATTTTCATATATAAATATAAAGGTATATTTATATACCTGCCAAAATGATTCTTTTTTCAAATCCTGCTTCTGCTTTACAGATATTTAAATTCTCACTCTATGATCAACATACCAAATATCAGAATATTACAGTTTCTGTAATCCCTTCACACTAATTTCACATTTCAGAATGAATTAAATTAATCCAAAATATACTCATTTATTTGTATCACACTGATTCATCCTCTTATTGGTTTCCAGCAACTTTGTCATTAAATAAGATAAGAGATAAGAGAAATTTGCATTGTTATGGCAGAAAGAAGAACGTTAAGAGCAGCAAAACAATAGATTAAATAAAAAGTATGCTTTAAAACTAATTTAAAAAATATAAATATAGACATTTGTATGTGTTGAACATGTGTTGTACAAATGAATGAATTTAAATATTACTAATACTAATACTAATGTTAATACTACTACTACTAATAGTAAGTACACTGTACCACTTACTTTTCACTTCAACATGGACAATGATGTCTTCATACCAGGACTCTGATTTAACAGCACACTGGTAAACTCCCTCATCAGAAGGTTGGACTGCTGAGAGTGTCAGTGAGATTTTGCCTTTCTGCAGCTCCTCTTTAAACAGAGCTGTTCTCCCTCTGTAGGACTTTATCTGCTTGTCATTTCTGTCTTCATGACCTTCATACAAATGTACTAATCTATCAGTTCCGCTCAAGTCTGTTCTGATCCACTCCACCATCATATCCTCAGCACTGATGTTGGGTTGGAGAGAACAGGGTAGAACCAGATCTTCACCAGTTTTAACAACAAGTGGAGCAGCTACACCAACTAACTTAAAGCGCCCTGGAAAAAACATGATGTATAATAAATTAATAATAATAAATTAGAAAATGTATATATGAAAATAAACTTTTGCTTTCTAATGATTTTACCCCATATTATTCCATGTACTGAGGCCTAACCTCAGTTTTTTCTTTAATCTAATGCCTCAGCCAACGTACATGAAGAACTCATAGGCTGGCATGGGTTGGGCACACGCCTGTCTGAATGGACGATATGTGGAATAACACAGTGGTATTGCTGTTATGCTGATATAATTCTTTTTAGGTTTATGATTTGTAGTTTACATTAAATAATGAAGTTTTAATGTAATACAATGATTATTTATATAAGTATAGGTCAATCAACACTACAAATACAAAAACAAACCACAACTACAAAATTACTTTCTCTTTTTCTCTCTCTCTCTCTTTCTCTGACACACGTGTATAAAAAAATGTATACCTAATGTTATCTAAACCATGCACGATAAGGACATAAGCAACTGGAAGTGACCATCTAGTAGATGTGATAATCTGGCCTTGTTTCTCCAATCTATTTCTCCCCATCTTTCTGGTCACACACTGTCATCGGCCACCTAAACAGGGTCAGTGGAGCACACTAATGATTTAATTTCACTATTTTGATATTTAGCTGACTGATGTCACCTTTTTTTGTGAACCAATGTTCCCTCAAAGGCCCTGCTACAAACAACATTACAGCTTTTATCCAGTATCCAGTATCCACACTTTTCACATTTTAGCCAATATTGTTCCTCTATACCTTCTTCTGTAACTAATAATATATAATAATATATAAATATAACTTTAGCACGTTATATATATATATATATATATATATATATAACTTTAGTCTGCCAAAATGATTCTTTTTCAAATCCTGCTTCTGCTTTACAGATATTTAAATTCTCACTTTATGATCAACATGCCAAATATCAGAATTGCATTTCAGTTACTTTCCACTTCCAAACATATTACAAGTCCTGTAATCCCTTCACACTAATTTCACATTTCAGAATGAATTACACTTAATCCGAAATACATTCATTTATTTGTATCACACTGATCTCTCTCTCTCTCTGACACACATGACTTTTAACAGAATAGTGCACACTTACCTGACACAGTCTCCATAAAGCCACTGAAAATCAGTAGCACACAGAGAAACATCATCCCTGAAAGACATTTAGTTTGACTTTGTCAAAATCAAAAACAGAGCACTACAGGCAAAAAGATACATTCAAATGAAAACCTGAAGAAGCATGACATTGCCCATCGAGTAGATCTGTTTGAAATCAGGCGTTAACTTACTTTAAAGAGTCAGCTAGCCCTTGTGGATTTATTGATAACACAACCGTGTTATGATATCAAAATAGATTTTCACACCTTTTATACCTTTTATTCTTGCTTCTTCAACACAAACCTCTCATAGGTTGACTTTCATAGTAGTGACCTCAAAGTTGATTTAATATGGAGACCGTACAATTGAAAATTCAAAATTTTGAATGTGTTAATTAAGTTAAATAATTGACATAAGAATTTGTTCCATTAGATAGACAACTAAAAAGTGCTTCAAAATAGGGGTGGAAGATATAGCAAAATATATTGTGATACTTCAAGAAGTTTTCACAAAACAGGATATACCACTAACCCATAAAGTGCCATATTTAATATACGAATGATTGTCATCAATCATTTCACACACTGGACAGCACTGCAGTAAATCAAACTAAAGACAGATTATGCTCAAAACATGCGGTTATTCAGTGTTCTATAAGTACTGATGATATAACAGTATGCTCAGAAAAGCATAGTGAGACATTCTGTGATGTACTTTATTACAATAAAAATAAATATTGGTATACTGCTCAGTTATACTTCAAATATTAGAGTGATTTTAAACACAATTATCCAAACACTCATTCAAATTCAACATTATGACATTTACAACCTTGACATCTGTTACCAACGTCTGATCAAATAACTTATTTAGGCAATTAAATTAGTATTACATGTAATTTGATGCACTTTAGACATTGGTGGGTGAAATGTATCAAAACTTGAAAACTCTGGTGCAGACTTTAGAGTCAAACTAGGTGTAAAATTTTCAGTTTGAGTGTGTGTTTTTCACTGACAGTCATTTCTACAGGCAGTGAAAACAGTAATAATATCCATGAGAGCAATTTCACCTGTTTCTGAGGTCAGTCCTCAATCTTTCAGAAGAGTCTTCAGTTAGAAAAGTTCAGCTCTGTCTTTATCAGGATATCCAGTCCTACAGCAGAGACACACTCAGCTCATATCAACAGTACATACTTACAAACTCTCTATTCCATTACTATAATTCGACCAGTTTATTATATTTCACACCCAAACACACTCCACTGAACTGAGTATACTCGCAATTTCTGGGTATTGCCCAAATCAGGGCGCGCCAAAATTGTTGTTGCATACCCCCCAAAAAGTGAGTAGTTGCACCCCTGAGTCCTGTAAATTGTGAAATGAAGCCGCTGTGGATGTTCCAGTACTCAGTAGGGTGATTCACACTATGACACATTTTTCCCATAACCAGCACAAAACATTTCAGTAACTTTTGCCACAGAAGCTTTTCTGTAAGACTGGATAGCCTTTATCACCTTTGCAAATCCAGGTGGTTTGTGGTTTGTCTGTTCTCAGACCACTGTCAATAAGCTCTTAGAAGCCCATTTCTTCTGCATTTAACATGAACTGATTGTTTGCTTACAGTGCAATTAATCCCAAGCGTTGACATGCCCAGCTGTGCTGAGATTATCGGTGTTATTCACTTCATCTGTGAGTGGTCAGTGTTTTGTCTCATTGGCATATATTTCCATTTGTTCAGTAGTTTAATGTGATCTACTAATTTCTATGCTTGACTAATATAACTGACAATAAGATTCAATAGAACTGCTAAAGAAACAACAAAATAATGAACACAATTCAAATATGATTTTAAAAATAAAGAACTGTATGTTTGGGAATGAGAGTGGGCGTGAGAGAATGAGGAAGTAGCAGAAAGAAATAGTGTGGGGTGAGTGTGTTGCAGTTGGAGATAGTTATCAAATTCTTTGGCCCCAGTTCAGGTCCTGAATGAAAGATGAAACTCTCTATGCTAAAATATGCCTAAAATGTATGATGTGTGAATTGTGTTGTCAACAGAGAGTCCATATTCCCTTCACATGAGTCATGTTCAGTTTCTAAATGAAAAATAAACTGGTTTAAATGTTTTGTGATCCAGAAAAGAATATCTTCCAATTTGATCAGTCTGATCAATAATTTAAATGCTGTGCAATCAGTGATTTAAATGTTTTGTGGTCAGTAATTTAAATAATGTGTGATCACTGGTTAGATTAGTAGTGTTGTGGATTCTAATCCAACTACACTGATCAGCCAAAACATTAAGACCAATTGCCAAATATGCTATTGATGCTTAGTGTGTTTCCAAAATATCTATGACTCATCAAGACATGGACTCTCTGAGGGTGCCCTGTAGCCTTTATGTCCTGTAAGTTATGAGATGAAGCTGCTATGGATCACATTTGTTGTTCCAGCAGGGTGATGCACTGAAAGTTGTGAATTTTCTATGTTTCTGCATAAATAAGACACAAAACATGGAAACAGAGAAAATTTTACACTTGGTCATTATTTTATTGGGCAAAATAATCCAATATTACAGATCTATGAGAAGAAAATATTTCTGGTGTTCATTTCATGATCATTTCTGATCATGGGCTTGGATATATTTTAGCCCATTGCTCTGTACAGAACAGCTTCAACTCTGGAGTGTTGGGGGGTTTCCCAACAAGAACTGCTCATTTTATTCTTCTTTAACAGTTGTTTGGTGGAACAACCTGTGTGCTTAGGGTCAACGTCACACTGACCTGTCTAGAGTGTTTATCCGCTTTTGACCCTATGATCACTAGTATAGGCTGCAGCACCCCCTACAACCTTGGTTAAGGATAAGCGGCTCCGATAATGGATGGATAGATGGATGGTAAGACAGAATTCATTGTTCTGTCAGTGATGGCAGGCTTGCCCAGATACAGCAAAACAGGACCAAACCATGATACTACTACCACCATGTTTACACCAAAAAAATTCTATGTTGGTCTCAGTCCACAAAACATTTTTCCAATAGCCATCTGGCTTGTCGATGTGATCATTTGCAAACTGTGCACAGGTAGCAATGGTCTTTTTGTAGAGGAATGACTTTCTCTTTGCAGCCCTGCCATGTACACCATTGTTGTTCAGGGTTCTTTTGATGGTGGACTCATGAACATTAACATTAGCCAACATTAGAGAGGATATTAGTTGCTTAGAACCAGGGGAGAAAAAACACTGGACAAGCTGTACACAAACATCAGGCAGGCCTACAGGGCTAAACCCCTAGCACACCTTGGCCAGTCTGATCACACGTCCCTGCTTCTGATCCCTACATATACCCCCCTCAGGAAACAAGCTCCCACTACCACCCGTACTGTCACCACATGGCCCGTGGATGCCTCCCAAGAGCTGCAGGGCTGTTTCCAGAGAACCGACTGGGAGGTTTTTGGTCACCAGAACCTGGAGAATCACACTACAGCAGTCCTGGATTACATCAGGTTCTGCACAGACAACGTCACCAGGGACAGACGCGTTAGGATTTATCCCAACAGGAAGCCCTGTGTGACGAGGGAGGTCCAGAGCCTGCTGAAAGCCAGGAATCCTGCTTTCAGGTCTGGGGATGGAGCACTTTACAGTGCAGCCAGAGCCAATCTGAAGAAAGGCATCCGAGAGGCCAAGGCAGCGTACAGAAGGAGGATAGAGGGCCACCTGAGGAGCAACAACACCTGGCAGATGTGGCAGGTTGTCCGGCACATCACCAGCTACAAATCCAGCAACTAATCGGCCACCGTGGGTTACGCTTCTCTGGCAGAGAAGCTGCTGAAGAAGGCGCAGCAGAAACTGTATTTTCTGAGAATCCTCAGAAGAAAACAGCTCCCCAAAAATCTGCTCCTCACCTTTTACCACTGTTCCATAGAAAGTGTACTTACGTACGGACTGTGTGTGTGGTACGGCAGCTGCACTTCCTCAGAAAGGAAAGCACTCCACAGGGTCATCAGGTCAGCGGAAAAAACAATTGGCTGCCTCCTCCCCACCCTGGAACAAATTTACACCTTCCGATGCCGCAAAAAAGCAACAGACATTTCACAGGACTCATTATACCCCGGTCATTGCCTCTTCCAGCTTTTGCTATCAGGCAAAAGACACAGAGCAATGAAAACCAGTACAAACCACCTTAAAAACAGCTTTTATCCAAAAGCAATCATGACCCTGAACTCAAAATAGAACTGTTTGGCACAATGTGCAATATCTCCATAATGTGCAATATCTTCTCACAATGTGCAATAGACTGTAACCATCCAGTACAATTTGTTTTTTGTATTTTTGTATTTATTCACCAGTGCAATTTGTATATAATTTGTGTACTACTACTACTATTCATTTGTTATTTAACTCTGTCTTATTTTATTCCTGTCTTTAACTTTATGCCTCGCATAAAGTCGACTGCACCTTAAATTTCGTTGTTCCTTGAAAAAGTGACTGACAATAAAGATTTATCTTTAGAAGTTTATCTTAGAAGTTACCTTGGGTTCCTTTGTGACCTCACAGACTATTACACCTTGCTCTTGACGTGATCTTTGTTGCTCAAACACTCCTGGGGACAGTTACTATGGTCTTTCAATTTATTTCAGTTCAGGTGGTCGTGACCTTCAGACCCTCAAGTGACACTGAATTAAAAACAGACTCAGAAACACTTCTGAAAACTACTGTCTGTGAACACAGTTGGTTGCTGCATCCACAAATGCCAGCTAAACCTCTACGATGGAAAGAAGATATCATATAAAAACGTGATCCAGCAACACCACAGTCTCCTTTGGGCTGAAGCTCATTTAAGATGAGGTGGAAAACAGTCTGTGGTCTTACAAATTAGACTTTGAAATTATTTTTGGAAGTCATTGATGCACCCTTCAGGCTAAAGAGAAGAGGGACCATACAGCTTGTCATCAGGGCACAGTTCAAAAGTCAGCATCAGTGATGGTATGGGGATGGATTAGTGCACATGGCATCATTAATGCTGAATAATGTACACAGGTTTTGGAGCAACATATGCTGCCACCCAGTCTTTTTCCAGAAAGGGCTTCACGCCATGCAGACCTGTCATCCGAAGAAAACATTTGGTCAAACAGGAACTATGACAAAGGAGACCCTGAATGAGACTTCAGCAACTGGCTCCTAAAAATACATAGTGTTGTTAAAAAGAAGAGGGGAACATTTTGTGCAACTTTTGTATGTGAGCTACTGATGTAATTGCCTTAAAGTATCAAGATAACAAGGGATGGTTGGTGTAAATAAGCTAGTAAGGCTAATGCCTCCTGTATCTTTCAAAAAAAAAAAAAAGCATCAAAATAAAATGTAAATAAAATAAAATTTTTGGCATCCACATGATTTTATTTGCTTTTAAGAAATGGTTTTAAAAAGCTGATCGTTTAAGATGTGTGGACCTGTGAACAACAGCATCACCAACAGGTCATGAGAAAAAGGTTAAGATTTGTGGCTGTAGAATTCAAACAGTCTATCTGTGAAGCACGCTGCATATTATGTTGAGTGAAACGCCTCCTTGATTGTTCTTTTTTGGGGCCCACAATGTCCAGCGCCACCTTCTGGCAGTCTGTACTAAATTCTATAGGTCAAGCAATATTGATTGAACAGCCACCAAATCAATCACACCCAATCCATCAGAAGCAGAAACGACACAACTAATTCAGAGTCTTTTGAAATAGGTAATGTCACAAGTGTGAGAAAAGGGCTTCTGAAGCCCATTAAAATAGAAGTTTTCAAATGTGCTCCGGGTACTTTACTTTGAAACTTTTTATTATTTACTTAGAACTTGCACAAAGGTTAATTATGATTTGTTTGGTTTTTTTTCAAGGAAAAACTACCTGTCCCATGATCTCCCCACTTTTACAAAAAGTTGTTTCATGCCGATTAGTAGGATCTTGTAATGGACAAGGTATCAGGCAAGGTATTTTAATGTGTACTGTTGATTTACAGAGCCCTTTAGTAATGATTTGAATGGGCTTTCAAATGTGGTGCTACATTATGTGAGGTTCTGATGTACTTTATTTGGCCTTTCCTCTAATATTATGACCATCTGTCACTGGTGACACTGATTTGTACACATGGTAAATATGGAATAGTGGAGTCAAACCTTTTCCAGCTTGACAAGCAACAACAACTCTTTTTCTGAGGTCCTCAAAATATCCTTTTCCATGCCACAATCCTTTTCCATGCCACAATCCTTCCATTGAGAAGATCAGACTTATTCATTAAATAAAATGGCATACATTCTCTCCTGATTGTCATCCCATCAATTGAAAACATCTTACTCTAATTTCCCTTTCACACTAACTGCCACTCACAGATATGTAATATTGGATTATTTTCCTCAAAAAAATAAAATTGGTCAAGTATAACATTTTTGTTTCATTCATTTGTTCAACAGAGTTTTCTTTAAGGGTTTTAAATGAAAAGCTGATTGTTTCAGGTCATAATTATGCAGAAATATAGGAGGTTCGCATACTTCCAAAAACCACTGTATATTTCCATTTCCTTAATAGTTTGATCTAATGATTTTTATGCTAGATTAATTTAGCTGACAATGAGATACAACAACACTGCTGGAGAAGCAACAAAGTAAACACAACTCAAAGAAAGAACTGTATATACTATAAGTTGACCAAAATAAGGTAACTTAGAAGACAGTTGCTTTACATTTCCTTGCACACAGCCTTAATCACATGTGCTGCACATAAACAACAGAATTAAACAGTCAGAACTGGAAAATACATCGTGAGTTTATATACCTTGTAGAAATTTCAACAAATAATCAAATGACTCAGAGAACTGAAAACTCATAATTTCCATTAACACCTTGAGGGCAGTGTTACCTGTTTCTGAGTCTTCAGTCTATCAGAAGAGTCTTCAGTTAGAAAAGTTCAGCTCCATATTTATCAGGATATCCAGTCCTACAGCACACTCAGCTCATACATACAGTACATACTCACACACACTCTATTTCATTACTGTAGTTTCTCACAGCAGAACACTGTGTTATATTACACACCCGTACACACACTTCGGTTTCTGTTCTGAGATTAAGACTGATTATCTGACTACAGCTTCCTTTTCTTTAGAAAAAGGAAACAAGCTGGAGCACATTTCAGTCATGTCACAATTGCATCTACAGTCCAATCTCAAAAACATACTAAGGGCAAAGATCAATCAATAACACTACAGTTGATGTCATTAACATACCAAAAAAAAAAAGACCAGACTGATTGATGTTTGATTAACTTTTTAAACTTAATGTGTCTGTGTGTGTAATTATAATTATTTCACAGAAGTGAGAATTCAAATACTGAACCTGTCTTTTAAAACAGCTGTGAAAGTCCACCACATGATAGATATGCGTTCCATTTACCTCAGAACTGGAAAGTTGGAGCTGGGAATGACATGGTACAGTAAGTACAGAAAGTCAGAAAGTTGGACAGCACTGTGTGCACAACTGATTAGACACTAACAAGAATGAAGCGCAAATAAACAGCTTTTAGGGCTGATGCATGGATGAGCTATCTTTGATTTTAAGTTTGAGGTTGGTGAGGATCGTTCATCTTTCTGAGTCAGAAATCCAACTTCAGGGGTATTCTTTCCAGTATAAATAGAACACACCAATAATGTATGAGAACTGTGCTAAATGGTCAAATGAAAGAGATGAAGTTTTTTTCTGTGAAGCTGATTTTCTCTGGTTTTAAGAAGACCACAAATAATAATAATAAAAATAATAATACATTTTATTTGTCAGCGCCTTTCACGACTCTCAAGGTCACTTTACAGAAAAAATATATATACAAATT
>JBBPCZ010120447.1:0-10368 GCA_037974445.1 Brycinus macrolepidotus | reverse complement strand
TATATATATGTGTATATATATATATATATATATATATATATATATTGGGGTTTCTAAATTGACCACAGGTGTGAGTGTGTGAGTGAATGGTGTGTGTTTGTGTGTGTGTGTGTGTGTGTATGTGTTTGTGTGTGTGTGTGTTTGCGTGCCCTGCAGTGGATTGGTTTACTTGTAGCTCCATCAAATACCTTGGTTGGTTCTTTTAACTTCAGTAGATTAAATTACATGTGTTGCTTATGGAATTTTATAAATCCACACAATGACTGGAGACACAGAGCAGAAATCTGGAGTCAAACCTGTGTTCTTCTAATCTTCATGTGTTGATGTATGTATTTAAAAACATCTACAAAAGGTCTATCTTTGAAGTGTTTCCATGGATATATGATACAGTGGCCAAAAGTCTGAGACCACCAGTGAAAATCCTGCTTGACAATATGAGTAAAAATGATATTTTTTTAAATGTTTATATGAATTTCAGAATTTCTTTGTGTTTAATCTTTTTCTTTAATGATAGCATGCACTCAAGCTGCACAAGTTTGTGCTGAAGGCTCTGAGAAACACACTTTAGTGAAAGGGAAGAGATTGAGAAACAGTTCTTCATTTTACTAATAATAAGTTGTTTTAAAATTTCCAAAACTGTGAAACTTTCTGTCGTTCATATCCAGATTTAAATAAGAAAGGTCTCAGTGTTGCAAATTTCCCTAAATTTAAAAAGCAACCAAGAAATAGTTCAAATGAGTTCAATACTCATTCACTTCTTCATTTTACTTATATACTAATAACAAAAATTCTCAAAAAGTTTCAATTTTCTACAACTCTCTATTGTTAATTTCTAGGTTTAAATAAAAAAGACTTCTGTGTCACAATGTTGCCTAAATTTTAATAACAACCAAGAAATAGTTCAGAATCTTCAATATTCATTTGCTTCTTCATTTTACTAACCATATAACTTTTCCAAAATTCTCAAAAAATTCCAAAAGCTCATTTCCAGGTTTAAATGAGAAAATTCCCAAACCACTTTTCAAAGTTTCAGAGCCTCCACTGTACACGTCCATTTTATCACAGAGTATAATCATAACTGTATTTATCAACAACAACCAGCATCAAAAATATCATTTATTTTTGTAATTTCACCCAATAAATGAAAAACAAAAAGAAATGCTCTCTCTCCCTTTTCTTTGCCTCTCTTTTTTGTACATGCATTAAAAATACCAATTACAATATATATTGAAAGATAAATCCCAAGGACATGGAATGTAGCCACAGTTTTAATGACTCTATCCTCTCTGATGCTACAGTCAGTGATTGCATTCAAATAAGTGACGAGCCGCCTGCCTGCGTCGCATCCTTTGAAGGAATCTGACGGCCTCTGACAGGCTTTAATCCATCATCCTGCCTCTCCGCTCCATCTGTCAGAACAGACCCAGCGTTACAATATCATGTGCGCTTTCTCTCAAGCTAGTTGTGTTTGTGGAATTGGAATTCTATTCATGCAGGTCAAAAGGTCAAAGCCCCCAAAACGCCCCCACATCATCCACCCTGGCCTTGCTGTCTTGGCTTAAGAGGGAATTCCATTAAATTGAAATAATAAAGTCATTCAGACTGGTTCGATGTCTACAACACAAATGAAGCCAATTTTTTTAGACCAGTGAACCTATACAGTACTGTGCAAAGGTTTTAGGCCCCTGAGAAAAGTTTTGGACCCCTGTTTACTACTGGGGAATAGTGTTAAGTTAGTGTTAAACAAGTCATGTTACAGGAAATACAAATAATATTAATACATTATGTAGTGGTTTTACATATGGCAAGAGCCCCACGGTGGTGCAGTGGGTCGCGCTGTTGCCTCACACCTCCAGGGTTGGGGGTTTTAATCCAGGTCCTGGTCTTGTGTGTGTGGCGTTTGCATGTTCTCCTCGTGGTGGCGTGGGTTTCCTCCAGGGTCTCTGGTTTCTCCCACAGTCCAAAGACATGCGCGTCAAGTGAACTGGGGACTCTACGTTGACCGTAGGTGTGAGTTTGTGTATTTATTCTAATGTTCATGTGTATTTTTGCTGGCACTGCTGATACAAATGGCTTCAAACTATTTGCATAGGCGTCTAAGACCTCTGTATTTAAAAAAATGTTTCTTTGAAGACTATTTTGCCCCAACATGTTTTATTTTGGCTTCATTATATAGAGTTGAGTGAACGGACTCCCTGCTGCTCCTGAAAACACACTGCACACCAAACTACACGATGAAATAGAGTGATGTGGGAAATATCTGGGCCTTTAAGTCACTGCAGACCCACAAACAGAATGTGTTCATGACTGTTAGCAGGCTTGATCTGTGCAGTGGGTTTAGAGGCCAATCCACTTTGAGAAATTTTTTTTAAATGTAGCTGAACCTTGACATGAAGTCAGATTTTTTGTAAACACTGCAGGAGGAGGAAAGAAGAGGAAGAAAAGATGAATCTCTCAATTGCCATCAATGGTGATTTTGAAATTTTTCTTTAAGCACTGCAGCCAAACCCCAAAAAGGACAAGTTCTACCACCTTGATTAACAAAAGATACCGTTATGAACAGTTATGAACAGCCAATATTTTCTATGAAGGTACATACAGTAGCTTTTCAGTTGTGTTCCACCTCATATTTTCTTTAACCTCTGCATTTTTATAGCAGCATAAAGCTCCTTGGAGGAGTGAAGACTTGGAATTCCATAATTTTTTTTACCTGTGGGACATTTGAGCTGCAAAGGGGGGAGAAAATCGTCAGAGCTCCCATGAAAACCGGTACAGTGAGCAACCAGTCATGAATTTTTAGAGCCATTTCTGCTTCTGACTTCTTTCCAGCCCAATTGGCTGATGGCCAGACTTTGATTATTATGACTTTTATTTATTTATTTGTCTGTCTGTCTGTCTGTCTGTCCAAAGCTGACAATGTATGGGCCAAATGAACAAATGAAAAACACATGAAGCACATCTTTCTATTGGGCAAAGTTATCAAACAACACTGATCGTGAATTAAAAATCTTCTCTGAAGTCCTAAAAAGCCCTGAATGGTTGGCTGAAATCAAAATAATGTGCTCATTCCAATTAAGCATCCACTTAGTGACAAGTCAGCTGGCTAATGTTAAAACTATAAGCATGACGTCTGACACCTCGAGCATCAACACAAACCGGGGGAACTTCCGTAGAAGGAGTTGTTTTGTCGTATGACGACTATTTACCATTTGTGGCGCTACTGGTACGGATCCGAGCCGCTCGCGTTCTATGGGTTAAAAAGGTCCAGCTCAATTACCAGCATTTTACGGAAGGCTGGCCTTCAGTTTGGGCCATAAATGCCATTACGTGGTCAAAAAATGATATGCTGATTTTTGTTAGGACCTCTAACAGGACCGGGGTGGTTGTGGCCTAGTGGGTAGGATACATGCCTCTGGATCAAGAGGTCATGGGTTCAAATCCTACCTTCAGCATATCACCACTGTATTCCTGAGCAAGACCCTTAATACCAAGTTGTTTCAGGGTGACGGTCCCCTGTAGTTAGGGAATAGAAGTCACTTTGGATGAAAGTGTCTGCTAAATGCTGTAAATGTAAACTGTTAATGTTTATGATGTATTTACCTTCTCAGAACAATTTTTTTTGTGGTCATAGACTACACTGTCTGTATATTGACTGTTCTACAGCAAATACCCCACTAATGTCATTTATGAGGTGTTGACAGTGTAAGCAAGAGCAGAGACTTTTATTCAAAATTAAGAAATATGTGTTTGTAGTTTTCGGTTTATTTTAATGCAATAAAATCATCTGGATTGTTGTATTCCATCCCTATGACGTACTGTAGTAACAATCCTATTTCCTTATGAAGTTTTGGTTGGAAGGAAAATTCTTAGAAATGAATCCAATCAGTTTTTTTTTCTACAGCCAAGGGAGGTCTCCCATTGTTTAGGCCTTCAGAAGCTGGATGAGCCACCAACATGCTTAGGAAGTGAGAATGGAATCGTGCTTTGATTTACAATAGGTTAATGAGGAAATACCTCATTGTAGGCCTACTGGTGTCGTGGAGAAAAGTTTTTTCTAGGTCCAAGATCAAACACAGTCCGAAAGTTGAGGCAACGCTGTTTCTTAAGGCATCTTCAGGGTCCTTGGGAGCAGTGATCAGATGCTCCCTCCAGGAGACTTTACACACAGGTTAAACAGACCTTTAGAATACAATACACTTATTCACTGGCTCTCAGTCAATATGAGTATCATTGAATATTCAAATCTCACTTAAGTGTCACTTAATTAAATCGGTCAGGAACTTAATTTTCTATACCATGCTTTGTACATGTAAACATCGCAAGGACGTCAGATGCCTGACATCCTGTGTTTGTGTGGACACTGGCCCCTGAATGGCATTGTATTCATGGTCATATTGACTGAATACAATTCTCTTGTTCTTCTGATACTCTCATCATTTATCTTTGACAGGTGGCCCCTTAGTGGCTAGAATTTCCCCTCTTGAGTAGATTAGATGTTTATTAACTTGCAGATGTTTTTTTTTTTGTTTTACGTTTGGGGCCCTCTAAAAGAGTACCCTTTGTGAACTGTCTAGGTTTTTCTGGCCCCTTTCAAAAAGTCAAAGAGCATTTGCCGTTCACTATATGTGGGCAGCATGGAAGGGCCCATTGTAACCTCTATCACTAACTAACTGCTTCATGAACTTTAATGGGAGTCGAGACATATCATATTAAGTAGCTTTTTTATCATTCTTTTATCAATTAAATCTTCATCACTGGAAGACCTAGATATGTCACTGACCATGGATATGAGACAGTCGACCCAAGTTTCAGTTAGTTAGGAATGGGAAACAGCGGTAGCAGCTATGACTCCTTTGCCAGAGCTCTTTACAAAAGGAGTCACTGTAAAACTTTGACATATGAGTTCAAATACTTGTAAATACCTTCAGACAAAACAGTTTTTAATGATCTAGAATGAGCGAAAAATGTTCACGGCCCCATCGTTATCTTAGCATTAACATGCTACAAGAATCCCATAGGGGTCCTAACAGAAATCAGCATATCATTTTTCCTTGTATTTGACCACGTAATAGCATTTATGGCCCAAACTGAAGGCCAGCCTTCCGTAAAATGCTGTTAACTGAGCTGGACCTCAGTTAACAGCATTAAATGGTTAATAGTCATCATACAACAAAACAACTCCTTATATGGAAGTTTCATGCTGAGCTTTGTTTGGCGTTCCTATGTCACGTAGAACCAAAGTTATTGTAATTTAAAAACATATAATAATAATAACCACTCCTGGGGTTTTAAAAATGGCTTCACACACATGACCATAAAGAACAAAATGCCCAAATTACTTTTATTTTAGGTCTTAGAAACAAACGGCAAAAACACAAGATCTTTGAACTCTCAGGATAGTCTCCGCCCACCAGTGGGTGGGGAAAACACGCAGAGGGAGGGGGTCTGGAGAGCGGCCAAGGAGCGGTGCGCCGAGTGAAAGAGCAGCAAACAGTGAGCATGTAGGAGAGCAAACACCGGTTTTAGACTGTTTTACAGCGTTTATATTTACTGAAATCAGATTTTACTAATACACTCTGAGTTCTAAGAGTTGGTTGAGCTGGATCCATTTTAAAAATAGCACCATGTTTGGTGTGAAAGAGCCTTAAGAGTGGGATAAAGAAGAGAGAAGGATAAAATGCACTCATCGAGACGACCACAGATGTACCAGAGGTCGCCCTCCACACACAAATTGTTTTTTTTTTTCTCCTCATGCCAGAGTCTCAATAAAATCCCATTTACTGCCATTGCAGAGCGGAGCGTCAGTGTGCCATTATGTGGCGAGATGAGCTTTTACCACCATGCTGTAAATCATCCCTCCTCCTCTCCTCCCTCTATCCTCTTCTCCTCCTCCTCCACTGCAACAAATAATCCCTCTCTCCCTGCGGCCTGAGGAGCCACGGCTGGACAGACGGATGGATGGACGGACGGACGCTGAAAGAGTGCAGTAATAAAGCGGCAGAAAAGGCAGAGTGGCAGGATGACAGATCGATGAGCGGCGACAGGGGGATAAATGAGGAGTGATGGATGGATGGATGAACTGATGAAAGAGCTAAAGAGGGGGAGGGAATCTGTAGCTTTACAGAAAGAAATCATTATTAATGAATGTCAAAGAGTGATAGCCAAGCAAAATATGTCAGTGCCTCTACTATTAAGGCTGCCGGTTTACTGCGCATCAGAGCGCGGCCCGTAATTGAAACAGGGACTTATTCCAGTAATAGCATTACTGCTAAATATGCTAAGGATGGACGGAAAAAATACCATCACCAACTATGAGACAGTTTCACGATAGAGAATGTGTCTATTTTTTGCTGAACAAATATAAAGACTGAAAAAAATGTCATAATGAGCTGAGAACCAGATATTAATTTACATCGTACATTGTTTGGTACCAGGCCGTAGCAATCCAAGAGTGAGGAGGACCTAAATAGCCTAATCCACTACTTTATTATTATCATTCACTAGATAACTTTCATACAATTCATTCCACTAATAAGTAAATTACTGTAATATGATTTTATTATTTAAAAACCCATTACATTTTATGACTTTTTAAAGATGATTTGGTGTTGCTACCTATATACCATATCCATTACATACTCATAAAATTGTATTGTGATGAATTGAGCACAATAGCATATTTTCAATTCTAAGATATGACATGCATGTTAAAGAGGCCATATCATGAGAAACTGATGGTTTTCTCCCGTTCTCAAAATGAGTGTTTATGGTTGATGTAATGAAAAAAATATTAAAGCGTTATTAACCTTTCAGTGGGGATTTTTTTGTTACCAGTTCTACCCGTTACTGTGAGTTTTTTTTTACTCCTGTGCCTACGTTTCACACTAAAATCGACAATCTGTTACTTTGTGTTGTGACTGTACTTGTATTCGCTCTGGTTGTGCCACCTGACTGCAGAGCAACTAAATACCTCCTCGTCAGTGAGATGATATTCGCCTCAAGGCTGTTGTCACTTGTTTGACTTTGACTTGTTCGACAGGATGATTGTTTGTTGTACAACATCACAAGCCGTGGTTGAAATGGTTACAGTGCCATAGTAGTTATGAATTAATAAGGGGGGCAATAAATACACTATTGAGACGGATTACAAAGGGGTGGAACAAAAACAACAGTTTGACAGGGTCAGTTGCTTTGACATGTCAGGTGGTTCAATAGTTGTGCAAAATGTAAAGATTCGTTTTACAGCATCAAACAGTCAGTGTGTGTTTCTTGGTTGTGTGTGTTGTGCTCCTGAGTGTCCTACACGATGCTCCGTCCATCAGTTGGTGCGTCAGTTGTTTGGACACAGCTCGAGTTTAGTGTGATTCAGTTATGGATCAACTATCGAATGTAAAACAGTATAGATATAAAAGTCTGAGAGTGAAATAGTGGCAAAACAGCTGTAACTTGCAGTGTTGGTCAGTAGTTATAAGGATTAGAATATTTGTTGCTGAATGTTCCAAAACACACCGTTGTGACAGAACACTTTAATGGAAAGTAGTCAGGCGGCACAACCGTATGATGCTTTGCGCTGAAGGGTTAAAACGTAACAAGTACACTACTCATCTATGGACCTTTTTTCCTGCAGCAGTATAGCCATGTCCAATTACACTGATTATATGGAGTGTTTTAGTCTGCACTGCTCTTCGAATGGGACATATGCAAATGACCAATGCAATATCAGTCTTAAAGGCACAGTAGCCAAAACTTCAAGGAATAAATGATCATGTAAACTGAATTATAGTACACTGAATTCCACAAACATCAGTGATTAAAAATATGAAATAGAATGAAATATTAAGACATGCTTTTACAGAATGTAAGAGGGATATTTTGGTTTGCAAAGGGAAACTAAGGCTGGCGCCTATTGAGACAGCCATTAAATCTATATGGTCAGACCACAGAGTCTTAATATGTGGAAGAGTGGATGTGATTGTATCTTCCCTCAAGCACACTGGTAGACCGATAATGCCTTTCACTGCCGAGGTCTACATTAAGACAAATGGATCGATTGATAAAAAGATGGAGCTGGAGTGAGTTAAATGCGAGTAAACATCATTAGCATGACAACTGAATGCAGTAAGCGAGTACAAAAAGCTTTGAAACACAGGGACACCCGGCTGTGTCGCCTTTGTTCGGTCCAGCACACAGTGAATCATTGCAGCGGCGCTGGCGCACTGCAGTACATTAACTGTGCACTGAGCTATAGTGGCAACAATGAGGATTAATATGGGTCCTGCCCAATGCAGAGAGAGAGAGAGAGAGAGAGAGAGAGAGAGAGAGTGCAGTAGACAGACAAACAGACAGACAGACAGACAGATAGACCGAGTGTAGAAATGGATTATATGGTGCCTGTCTGCATGCCTCAGTAACACAACAGTGACTTGCATCTTAAAAGTGAAACGTTTACTGCTCGTATTTGGCAGCACAGTAGAATCCAGAGACAAATTCATTTACTCTATAATATACACCATCTGGCCACTTTATTAGAAACCCCTACCTTTCACTCTCTGGACACTTTATTAGAAACCCCTACCTTCCACTCTCTGGCCACTCTATTAGAAACCTTCCATTCGTTGGTCACTTTATGAGCTCCACCTATCCTATAACTATCCTTCTACAAACAAGCCACTCTGATGCTGCATAAATTATCAACCCTCCCTCATCATTGGTCACTTTCTGACCCCAGAACTGCAGCGGATCTTATTTGGACGAAGAGCCATCAGTGATACTGACATAGTAGAAATACCTAGTAATGAAGAATGATCCATTTTTTTAGGGGACAAATATGCTGAAATTGTAATTTTAACACTTGCTGTAAGTACAAGGTCTATAAGAACACATTCATAGCACATTATAATAACTTCACAAGGCATTCAAAATATTTAAAATATGTTATGAATTAACAGAATGCATTATAAATACATTATATTTAGGGGTGTAATGATTTCTAAATAGGGATCATCTGTTATAAATGAAGCACTTTTAGCATGTTTTCATTTCCTATTTGATTGGTTTGACATCTAAACACACTTTTATGGTTCCATAGCTAAAAGAGGTATTAAGAAAAAGAGGTATTAAGTGAGAATTCTAAAATGGATAATTAAAAAAAAAAAACCACTCATCACTTAATTTACTATAGCTTTTCAACAAAAGATTCATTCATTACAATTTTTTGAGTAGTTTTTCTCTATACTGTACAGGAATATTCTGATTAAGAATTACATGATATTTGGATTCATTTTTGTGTTGATCAGAAGTTTTAGACTTAATATTGGACTTTTAATACAGTGTATCTACTGTACTGCCTTAGTGTGTAGTGCGTATTTGGGACACGCCCTCTTTAATGTCACTCTCTCCAGCTCCACGGCAACAACAGAACCTTTCTATTATGTCTATTATGACATCATGATGTCTATAATGGTGTCTATTATGAAGTCTATTATGACATCATGGTGTCTATAATGGTGTCTATTATGAAGTCTATCATGACATCATTCCCAGATTCTATTTAATCTGCATGTAGAACCAGAACTAAATCCAGCAACACTTTTCTCATTCAGTTTGTGCTATCACATACTTTTAAATGTGAAACTGGACGCTGCACATGTTGAGACACCTTTTAAAGTTGGATCATTTTCTCCACCTCAAGACAAAGAGAGAGTGAGTTTTACTCAGTTGTTCTCAATAATAATGCTTTTGAAATCAGGTAAAGAAACCTGAATGTGTAATTACAGCAGGAAAAGCAAGGGTCATTTAAGTTTAGGCCTCATTTGAAGAATTATTAAGAATGAATACTAGTAATACTAATATTAAGAATGATTAAAATTCTTAGTAATAATACTACATTATAAAACATATTTAAACTGCTGTTCACTCCCCAGTCCATACAATCCGTGAACTTGATGGAATTCCAGCTGCAAAATCCTAGCTGTTTTCCTTTTCTTTTTAAACTTTTTAAGCTTTTTCAAACATCTATCTACATGTTCAGACTACAGCAGTTCACACTGAAGTTATAAACAGTGTTTCAGCTTCAATATGTATAGTTAACAGATAAATATGCAGCCCTACTTGTCTATTTGTCTCCTATGGTCTTTCGGCAAATTTTTCCAACATTTTTCTAAAATGTTCTTAAAATATGGCACCCCTAGTGGCCCATAGGTCCACCAACAGCCACAATAATAATAATAATAATAATAATAATAATAATAATAATAATAATAATGGTGCATTATTACTGTTTTTGTCAATGCCTGCTGCTACCAAGCAACTGAGGACGCTCCACTGTATATATCTCCTGTGTATATATCTACAGTGTTCATATATATA
>JBBPCZ010120445.1:0-10368 GCA_037974445.1 Brycinus macrolepidotus | reverse complement strand
GAGATTGCGAGCCAGGACTTCTCGTCCAACATCAGTGCCTGACCTCATAAATGCTCTACAGAATGAATGGGCACAAAGTCCCACAGAAACTCCAAAATCTTATAGGTCCGAAGGGGGGATGAACTCCATATTAAGGTCCGTGTATTTGAATGCAATATCATTAAAGACCCTGTTGGTATAATGGTCAGGCATCCTTATACGTTTGTCCATATAGTCTACTTCAAAATAGAATTAAATAAAGGTGAGTTTTGCACACTGATGTGTAACGTTTCTTGTAAAGTGTATTGGTATGTACCTTGTATTATAAAGTGCATTGATATGTAACTTATTCTATAAAGTGAATTTATTTGTAGCTTATTCTGTGAACTGTACTGATATGTAGTTCACCCTGTGAAATGCATTGATATGTAGCTTGTCCTGGAAAGTGTATACAAACATTAGTGCCTATATTGTCTCTCTTAGAGACAGGATTGTGCTATGTGATGAAACTCATGCCCTTGTGTTGGAGGACATTGTGTGGTGAACCTGCCCCTAAGTGACCTTGAGCGTTGTTGAAACTAACTTCCTCTCACGGTTATCATAACTTTAGAGATACCCTTAATTTCCTTCAGCAGAGAGTTTCAGTGCTTTCAATGTGCATGGATTTTTAAGATATTAATTGATAAACAAATGAAAGCAAACTGTGGAGCAAGGCTGATTATTTTTATGAAAACCTCATAGCAACATTTGTTGCTCCATTTTTTGACACTATTTGAAAATGTCACTGACAGTTTAATTCATGTGAACATTTCTTGACGAGTGGACTAATAGGAAGGGTCCAGAATTACTTGGACTGAAGTATTACATTAATGTAGATTTCTTCTCCTGGTCGGTTAGTATTTTGAGACATTGTCCAATGTTTTACAATCAGTTTCATTACATTAAGAGCTCCTGATGTTATTCTTAGAAAGCTGCATGTAATCAAAGTTATATATGTCATAACAAAAAAAGCCATTTCCTTGCCTTCATGTAATTTGTGTGTTCTCCAGGAAAGGACTTCCTGTCTGAGGCTGGAAAACTGACTGCTGTTGGTAGGTTGAAGTTAAATCTCTTGGCTCTAGAAAAGAAAGCAATACTCTTACTTTAAGCTGCTTTTAAGAGGTCCCTTATTTGGTTATTAAGGTCCCTTATGTTGGTTTACATTCCTTTTCAGTATTCTGCCATAAATTGTACCTTAACTCCACAAAACTCTGCCCATATTTTTTTTTAATTTATGAGCTCTGTATTGTTTCACCAGTTGTATGTATCCCCAGCCAGAAAATCTAAAAAAAAAGAAAAAAAGTGCAAATGTTTGCACTTCAGCAGTGTGGTCTTTGTTTAGGCAATGTTCCAACTAATAATCAGCAGTAAAAACATTTTACACCCTTCCTGCATATCCCCTGAAAAAAAGTACATATATACAGTTTTGGTTGTTGTTGGTGCCGATGCTGTTTTGTTCACAGTGCTGGAGTTGAGTGTGAATGAGACTCAGCTGTGTGTCAGTGTGGAGGCCAACACCGTAAGGCTTCCTCCAACTCTGGTAAGAAACAACAATTATTGCTGTGTACTAAGGAATCTTTTGAACCACTTTTATAAGATCTCATATAACATTTTTAATGTTTTAATATTCTGTGCACTGAATATTGTGTATATTGTACTCTAGTTAGTGGAAGTTCTGCTACAAAATACAAATACAGCCCAAATACAGGGTGGGCCACGGATAAGTAGCCCGCCTCCAATACCGCTGCCACGCTAAATTAAAATGATTGTAATACGAGTACGAAATATGGCATTGGCCGGGGAAACGCCGCCTCCCTCTCCTGTCATCTGCTGTAACTTGTGGGGAAGTGAATAAAAACAATCTATTTGCTTGTTCATCTTGTCATACTATTGCTGGAGGCGGGCTACTTATCCATGGCCCACCCTGTATTTGGTTTTGCAGACGTTAGAACTGCGTACCCACACTAAGAAAGATTCCACAGTTATTCTGTATGTTATAAACTGATCAGCCATAACATAAAACAACTGAGAGGTGAATAATATTGCTGATCTCATTACAGTGGCACCTGCCAGGGTGTGAGATATATTAGACAGCAAGTGAACAGTCAGTTATTGAAGTTGACATGGTCGAAGCTGAAAAAATCGGCAAGAAAAGTATCTGTGTAACTTTGACAAGGGCCAAATTGTGACGGCTAGATGGCTAGGTTAGAGCATCTCCAAAACGCCAGGTCTTGTATCACCTAAGGCTCACTGATGCTCATGGGAGCGACAGCTAGCTTGTCTGGAAAAAGTTAATTCTGGCTTTGATAGAAAGGTGTCAAACACACAGTGCATCTGGCTTGCTCTGTATTTGACTACATAGCCACAGACTGGTCAGAGTGCCCATACTGACCCCTATCCACAACTGAAACCACCTACAATTGTCACATGAGCAACAGAACTGGACCATGGAGCAATGGAAGAAGGTGGCCTGGTCTGATGACTTTCTTTTGCATCATGTCGACAGCCAGGCATGTGTGCATGAATTATTATAACTTTACTTCTACGGGACACAGGAACTCCAGACAGGGCCCGGGATGACGTCTAAAGCCTTGTGAGTCACAAAAAAATGGCGGAACTTCCATGAAAGGAGTTGTTTTGCTGTGCGACGAACATTTAATAGAACTGTGCTTACGGCACGGATCCGTGTCGCTTGAGTTCTAAAGGTTCATTGAGAAGAGGTGGCACCAGGATGCATTTTGGAAGGAAGGAATACCATCAGAGGCAGTGTGATGCTCTGGACAATGTTCTGCTGGGAAACTGTAGGTCCTGGCATTCGAATGCGCTCGTACCACCTACCTAAAGATTGTTTCAGACCACTTATACCACTCTTAATTGCAGTGGTATTCGCTAATAGCAGTTGCCTCTTTCAACAGGATAATGTTGCCTTAAAAATTGTTGTGCAGTGGTTTGAGGAACATGACGGAGATCAAGGTGTCGGCTTGGCCTCCAGATTCCCCAGGCTACAGCTAAGTAAGCCCTTTTCACAGCAAGCTGTGATGCACTGTGTGTTCTGACACCTTTTTATCATATCCACCATAAATGTTTTTTCAGCAATTTGTGCCACAGTAGCCCCTCTGTGTGGCTGTACCAGATGGGCTATACATGCATCAGTGAGCTTTGGTTGTCCATGACCCTGTCGACGGTTAATAGGTTGTCCTTCCTCGGACCAATTTTGATAGGAGGTAACCACTGCGTACCAGGACCGCCCCATAAAACTTGCTCTGGCCCAAAATTCTCTGACCCTGTCGTCTTGTCATCACAATTTGGTCCTTGTCAAAGTTGCTCAGATCCTTGCGCTTACCAACTTTTCATTTAGTATATGTCAGCCTGAGCCTGTAGAATGAGAATGAGAAAATGTGTGTGTGTGGTATAAATTATATATATACCAGTTCACTGGCAAGTCAACACTTTAAAATTCTGGAGACAAAGCCCGCTAAGAGTATAGTAGAAGCCTAGTATAGTATCGTAGGAACAAATTATAGTAAGAGTACACTTGGAGCATTCTGGTGAAACTCTGAAGGAAAAAAAAAAGACAAGAGAACATGACCTTAGGCCCAGTCACATTGTACCTACTTCAAGCAATCTGCACTCAGCACAGGTGAACCTTGGCCATCTATGACAGCTGAATGGACAGATTTCTTACATTCAGTCGCAGTTAAAAAGCTAAGACAAGCTTCAGGCTCCCTCCAGTGTTATAGGTGCACATTCTGCATTTATGGCCTTGCTATCAACACAGTATCTTGCAATTCAAATAACTTTGCTCAGAAATATAGATCTATGATATTCCGTGTCTACTTGTCAAGATTTACAGCTTGTTTTGGAAAGCAGTCACTTGTTATTGTGTTGTCTGTTGTCAGCTGGAAGACTTTAATGTGCCTCCTTTGGTGATGAAAACGTTTCTCAGTAATAGAGAGGCTGTTCTCCACACCACCATGCCGAATAACTGGTGCTACATACTGCCAAGGTGGGTGGAAATGATTGATGTTGCTCATTGAAATACTTGGAAAGTTGTGTATGTTATAACTTAAAGCACCTCTCTGTAAAATACTGAACGTTCATTTTTTGTTGATATTTTGTTTTCAGTACATTTTGACAGATTTGACAAAAGATTCATGGTTAAATGTACAATTTGGGTACCAACCAATACTATGTATATATATATATATATATATATATATACACTTATGTATGGTCCACATCATGGCATTATACAAGAAGTGTGTGTGTGTGTGCCTGCATGTATTATTAGCATGAGGAAGGGCCAGGTAATCAGCATCAGCCGCAAAATGCCAGACGGGTGTCCTTTCCAGTCTTATGCTGAACTTCAGAACCACTGGACTAGCATGGTACAAAAACATGTTTTTGCATGTTAAATTTCTTCTTCTTCTTCTTCTTCTTCTTCTTCTTTCTTAAACTCACTTTTCAATATAGATTAAAAATATAGATGACTCATATGAACATATCCCTTTGTATGAGGGTCTAGAATATTGAGTATTTCTGTAAATGTTTGCAGCTATTAAGCTGATTCATACCTATATACTGTGTGAGGCTGATAACCAGCATTTAGAATGACGTTAATGAATCCATGATGATAACATAAATCAGTAATTATAGCTTGCACTGTTAATTTATAATCATTCCTTGAACTTTTACCTCTTCAACAGAAAACATAAAGTGCAGGACGGGAGTATTAAATAACATTCTGATACGCCTATCAAGCCTTCCTGAATGTCAACTGTATCATTATACTGTACATCAGTTTACAACCCCTCATTATTGTGACTTAAATGAAACTAGTAGGGATTATATTTCTCTTTGGAGTCTCTGATTCTTTAAAGGCCAACATGGTTCATGTATTCTTGGCTACTCTCTACACCATGTGTTTTCCATTAACTCCTTGTTTTCTACGCAGGTTTTATCACCCTTATATTTTAGCAGGTTCACTCTCACGCACGGGTAAATCTGCTGTTATTTTGACAGCAGCTCACTGAGAGACACGCTAGAAGTTTTTAATCCAAGTACATCATGTGTTTGTGAGAGACTTTGTGTGAATGTTTGTTTATGACTGTAAGTGTATGTGCTGGATATTCCCTTTATTTACAGAAGAGATTAAAATCTAACCTTTGATCGCAAACAAACCCAAACCCGCCATATACGGCCAGGGCATGTTACGCACAGATTCTTGTACACACTGTCACACACTTTATACACTGCTATTCTGAATCTTAATCAGTTATTTAAATTTGGTTGATTAATTATATGCTTCCAAACACACACATAAACACACAGCACTGTACTGAGGAGTTAATTCAGCTTGAATTACACATTACCTCAGACCCTAACCATTAGGTGGCCCTCAACCAGCATAGATTTAAAAGAGGTGGTGCAGTTTTGTAGAATTTTCTCAAACTGGTGGAACACAAGCTAATGAAAACATAGACAGAGCTCTTTAAACAAATCTGGAAATGTTGTTAAGTATTTCATAATTTGTAACCAGTGAACAACATGTTCCACAGAACAAGGATCCTGCAGAGGTTTGTGTTCCAGGGGACCAGGATTTATTAATCTGCTCCTCTTTCAACTGCATTAGGTTACATATGGAGCATGTAAAGACTACTACAGTATAGGGAATTTCAGAGAACATTCTAGTTCATTGCTACAGTGGCCCTCACCAGCGTAACTTGCGTGACATAAAGTTCAGAAGTGTGTTCTGTCTGGGCAAGGGTGCATTTTTTTTTTCCCTTTAGGAAAACAAGCTAGCACAACTTTGACACCAGTTAAGCAGCTTTGAGTTTTTTGTATTTATTTCTATATTTATTTAATGATCTTTACATAAAGATCTTCAGAAAATGATCCACATTTTGAATTAATGAGTTCGAACACTAGTAACTTATTGACCCCACCCCCTCTCTCTCCGTTTAGTATGGATATTGTCTGCCCCCACTGAATGAAGATGAAGTCGTGTACTGCAGTGTGTATTTCAAACTGGTCGGTGAGAAGCTTTTCACGTATCTTTTCATCAATCTGTTGTACATTAACATTTAAGCCTCTAGATCTCTCAGCTGGAAACACACACCAATCATTTTAGACTGGAGAAAATGTTAGCAGTTTACTGTGTCAGTAGTTGCCTTGTAACTTTGTTTGTAAACTTTATTGAACCAAAAGCACATTCAAATAATTTATAATTATTACTTTTAATAATGATTTTACTTTACCAGTAAGAATCAAAATTCCTCTGACTATGGAGTTGATCTGGTTTTCATAATTTGTCTGAGGTTTCAGTATTTTAGTTCTGTGTGTGTAATGTGACCACTTCCATCCCTTCCAAATCATATTTCTTATTATTTTATTCTCTGTGTTCATATTGGCACCAATGTCTCTGGCACAGTATCTCCTCAAATTCTTGAGTTGCTTCCCTGAACATGAACACAAGTCTCTCAGCGTGTAATAATACCAGCTCAGCATGCTGTTTGTTTGCTCAGCAAATTCATTCTCACTGTGTTACTATTTGATTTAGGTATTGCTATTTGGTGCTGTTTGTTTTTGGTGTCCTTAAAACTTAAATTGTTCAGATATCCTCTGAGCTGTATTCGCACTCAGCCGGTGCAGCTCTTTCCCCGAGTTGACCTGCAGGGGGTGCTTGGAGCCTTCACGTCAGATCTGAGGAGCGTACTGGAGAAAATTTGTGGCTTCCCTGTTCAATCGACCAACAAGCCCTTCTACCACACTACCAAACTGAATCGACCAATCTCACAGGTATAACACAACAGTGGGTGTTTGATAAGAGTGTTTTACCTGTCTGTCTGTCTATCAGTGGTGATGTTTGTCCAGTTGGTTTCTGAATTGTTTATTTTTTTAAATATACAGATCCAGTTAAAGTAAAGTGGCCCCTTATAGTCACACATGAACACAGCACACAGTGTGAACAGTGTGAAATTCTTTCTCTGTATTTAACCCATTCACCAAGTGAAGCAGTGGGCTGCCACCATTGGGGGGCACCCGGGGAGCTGTGTGTGGGGACGATACGTTGCTCAAGGGTATCTCAGTGGCGCCACTAGCAGTCCTGGGATTCGAACCCACAACCATCTGATCGCAGGGGCAACACTCTAACCACTAGGCCGCCAGCTTAATTATTGCAACTACTATTTTATCGTGTTTTTGATTCAGAGGATATGTAAAGTTTTGAAGTTATATATAAAACTTCAAAAACACTTCAGCAAGCACCTTTGTGAGCACATCTTTTGGTGAGAACAATAACACATCCGCACCATATACGTGAAGCTCAAAGGTAGCCGAGGGAGATCCATGATGGAGATACATTTTGCTGTTATATTAAATATGCTACTATACAGACTGTCCATAGATTCATTTTGGACACATTGATCTTTGCTCTTGTGTCTGACTGTGGAAGAATTTCTGCTTGGCCATGGTGGAGCTGTGTTATTGTGAAACCAGAAAATGGTGTCTGTGAATGCTTTAATATGTCAGAGTTGTGTTTTCAGGCAGAGACAGTGTGTCTCTCACCTGACCTTGTGCTAAAAGAATAATAAGCCAGCTGTCCTAATGTGCTCTTAAATTTGGCAGACAGACAGAATATTTTTCTGCTCATAGATGACAAATTACTTCTTGAATCCAACTGATTGCAAGTAAGGGAGAACCCTCTTTCACACAGAAGGAAAGTATGCATGTACAGTGAACAGTGCTGTCTGCTGTCTAGATTTCTCCTTGCACACTTGCTGAAAAATATAAGGTGACCATATAAAAACCAAGTTATAGGAAAACTCAGAGTTTCCAGGCAGAACAATAACTGACCCTACATTAGGTCATTTCCTTTGACTGGAATCCAGTCCACAGATGTAGAGAAACATTAGCAGTGTCTGCCAGGCGAAAAGGCTTTATTTATGCTGCCACAGGCTCACTTTGGTGATAGTTTAATATCACGAACGAAGTGGAGTGTGATGGGAAAAACAATTTGTGTCAGACCCCAAGAGTTAGTGCAGATGGGGCTACATTTTAACCTTCCAGGATTCTGATGATGGATAATGACAACACCAGACCAATCTTGATGAACTGGTCATGATTAGATTAAGGTTCATGTAGAAACCACAAATACAAGCAGCGATCATGACATTGTAACGTGGTAGTTTTGGGATCTGTGAAAACAAATGGTTATTATTCAGCTTTACAGGCTTCTGTGTTTAGTTTTAAAACCACCACAGCTGTGTTCTGTATTTTATTTCTGGCATAAAGCACAACTCTTAAAAGCATGTTTAACATCTTTTAGTTTAAAAAAAAAAGTATGGGCATGATGGTGTGTTTACACTATAAACCTTTAGGTTGCTGTAACACATTCTTTAGGGCTTAAGGCTTATTTATGCTCAGCTTTAAATACATATTTGTACAATTTATTAAAGCGTGCATATATGGACAAACAGGGCAGGGACAAAAACTTATTACAGAACAGCTGGAAGGAGATTTGAAAACAAATGAAATATGACCTGCTCCACCTCCACCAGATTTGTTGTTGTCAGAAACAGTTGACTCTGCCATCTAGTAGATGTATTCCTTAACATCCAGGCCAGTGTTAAGAATACATTGAAGTACGTGGGTAGTGACGGTGATATCGTTTGAAATGGACCTATTTATTTTTGTAAGTAAAGGGAGCATAAATGAGCCTTTAATGTTCAGTAATAGAAAGCCAAACAAATGCTCTGTCTGTCTGTTTTGAATCTATACAGTCACTGTAATATCATTGCTCATTTTGTACATTCTTTGAAAATAACAGCTGCCCATTACTTTGTGTGAACTTTTCATGATGAGTGGATTCATTGAAATGGTTGAAAAATATTTAAAATAAAATTTCAATCCATTAATGTACAATAAAGTTTTTTTTCCTTTTCCCAAGAAGTTACCACTTTAGCAGTACAAGGTTTTGTTACAGCAGCGATACTATAACTATGGCTTTTACAGTTTCCTCTTCAAATTTTAGATCTCCAGGGCCCCACCTGCTAACTTGACAACCAACATGACCAGCAGGCTTGTCCTGACCCAGCTTCCCAGCAGCTGTGCCTCAGGGAGGGTTCCTCTTTCTCCAGTAACGCCCTCTCAGTGGCCCCTTACTCAGCCTGGATGTCTGAGCAACATCAGCCAGACAACTACAACCAGAGAACTGGACAGTTTTCCAACTCTGAGCCCCAGTGTGGAGTCCTCTCATTGCCATCACCCAGACCATTTTCCTTCAGCCTGTACCACATTTCCACCATTCTTCTCTTCTTCCAGTCTCTCTTCCATTAATCCTTCATCCTCTCAGATTCAGCATGTTCCCCAGGCACCCAAACTGGTGCCTGTCTTCAAAAACAAAGCGCTTAGCCGCCATGTGAACGTCACTAAGATCCTAGCAGAGAAGCAGCTGAAGCTAGCACAAGCACATAATCAGAGTATGTCTGTATCAGTGGCTAAGAAACCCCACCCTGCCTCCTCCTCCTCTTCCTCTTCTTCATCCTTCTCTACTCTGGTCACCCCTACTCAATCATTCTCCCGGCCCCCTCTGCGAAGGGTCACGTTGCCCTTCTGTAGGAACCAGAAGAAAGACTATGAAGCTTCTGTTTCTGCTCCACAGCAACCAGTGTCTAAAACACAGCCAGTAACCATGCATGAAGTCCCTAGCAAGAGAAAAGTAAGCAAGGGACCACCCCAAACTCTTTTCAGGGTATCTACACAGTACTGTCGTGTATAAAATAAACTCATTAAACCTCAGGCATATTATTTAACTATTGGTCTTTAACATTTTTAACAGAAGGAATAGTTTGGAGAAAAAAAATCTATTTAACTTAATTTTTCTCTCATCCCAGATACAGTTAATCAGCCAAGACAGGTTTGTTGTCCAAATTTTGCTTCTTTAGCTTGGCACAGGAGCTATAAGTAGTCAGTAGTTCCCCAAATAGGCAAAAAAGTTTATATAAAACTACATCACTCCGCTAAACCTAGATCTTCCTTAAGTCTGTTCAGACTTGTGCATGTAGTTTTGAACTCAGTCCTCTAATTTCATTACGGATAATGATGCTGCATTGTTATCTGTACATGACAATAAAACTTGAAACTTGAATTTGCAACTGCTTTGTGAAGCCCTGGTGTTGTTTGAAATTAATGATTTTTTGTTGTTTACAATGAGTCATAATGTGTCCCAAACCACATGGAAAGTCTGTGAAATCTTAATGAATAATTTTACAAAAACAGTTTGTGCTATTTGAGAGACTACTGTGTTCTAGAGTTTACATATATATTTATAGAACTATTACAACTATATAT
>JBBPCZ010120444.1:0-10368 GCA_037974445.1 Brycinus macrolepidotus | reverse complement strand
AATCTTGTGGAAAGCCTTCCAAGAAGAGTGGAAGCTGTTATAGCTGCAAAGGGGGGGCCAGCTCCATATTAAAGTCTATCTGTTTGAACGCAATGTTATTAAAATCCCTGTTGGTGTAATGGTCAGGCGTCCCAATACTTTTGTCCATATAGTGTGCATTGGAAAATCAAAGCATGAAACAACATCCGTGCCAGCGCAGTGTGGTTAATGTGCAGCACGGCTCCTGTCCTCCTATGGAAAAGGGCCTGCAGTGAGTCAGTGCTGCCCCCTGCTGCTCGAGAGAGGTGCGTGTCAGCAGAGCTGCCAGAACACCTGTGATCTTCCGTGAAACTTGCTGTGGTAAATATAAAACACAGCTCAAGTGAATTCAAGTAAACCTGGTGCCGTTTTTTTGGTCCACTTTGTAATTTGGTTGCCCGTTCTTGAGTCCGGATTTGTGTAAAAATCCTCACCCTTAAAAGTCAGAGATGACTGTGCAAATGTGGAGGTGTTAAAATGAGAAAACGTGTTTTCATCTAACAACCAAGGTGTTGCTTTATAATAATAAAAATGCTGATTTTCTCATTATGATCTTTAGGTTTATTGTTATTATTATGTTTGAAATTGGTTGCCCTGCGGGGAAGCGCGTCATGTGCCCCTCCCTCCCATACCATACACCATAATGGCTTCTTCCCAAAACACCGGCTTTATCTCCGCGGACCGGCCCTCAGAGCGCCCGCCCGCCTGTAGAAGGGTCGTCTGCGGGTTTGAAGTGTGGATCTTGTTTTGAACAGTCAGTGCAGTGGTGGACTGAGGTGGAGCTTTATTTTGTGGAGACGTTCGTGTTGTGTTTCTGATGAACAGCCTCCACCGAAGCCGACAGAGGGGCTCGAAACCGTCGCCGAGCGTTAAGCCCGCGCGTGCGCGCGCCGCAGCTCACGGAGCCCACGTCACACTTCTCTAATACTGGAGCTCTAGTTCGGTTCAGCGCGGCAGAAAAAGTGTGACGAGCCAGTTCCAGCGCAGGAGGCGGAGAGTTCAGCCAATCAAAGCGCAGGAGGCGGAGACTTAAGCCAATCAAAGCGCAGGAGGCGGAGAGTTCAGCCAATCAAAGCGTAGAAGGCGGACAGTTTAGCCAATCAAAGCACAGGAGGCGGAGAGTTCAGCCAATCCCAGCGCAGGAGGCAGATAGCTTAGCCAATCAAAACGCAGGAGGCGGAGAGTTCCTTCAGTCCTATCGCGGGAGGCGGATAGTTCAGCCAGTTTCCAGCAGCAGGAGGCAGATAGTGCAGCCAATCCCATCGCAGGAGGCTGATAGCTCAGCCAATCACAGCGCAGCAGTTGGATACTACTAGCCAATTCTTGCTCGGGATGGAGAGTTTTATTAGACGGGACAGGACTATCCAGTGCAGAAAAGCAGTACCATCCAATGGAGCTCTAGCGAAATGACAAGCCAGTCCCAGCGCAGGAGGTGGATAGTTTAGCCAATCCCAGCGCAAGAGGCGGATAGCTCAGCCAATCCCAGCGCAGGAGGCGGGGTGTGCCGGATTACGGGTGGGGAAAATAGCGCGGGAGAGAGGGAGGGGCTGGTGTCTGCTTTCTGATCCCGTGTGTAAATCCTGCGCCGGTGGAATTTTTCAATCCGCTGCTCCGGCTCGCCATTGGTGCTGGAGGTGAGGCGGAGGAGGTCTGGAGGGGGAGGAGAGGAGAGGAGAGGAGGGCAGGAGGGGAGGGGGGTCGTTGCATGGAGATTGTTTACTTTAAGTTTATGACGGAGGCTGACAGAGAAGCGGCCTCGGTGTAGCCAGGAGCGGCGGGGGCTCCGCGCCGCGGAGCGGGCAGAAACGTTAAACTAATGAGAGAGGAGGAGCCGGCTCTCATTCGTCTGAGGATAAAGGGATGTGGAGGGGAGCTCCGGGCTCTGCCTCCTCTAGCGCAGGGCTCGTTGTTGCTCCTCGCTGCACGTTCTCGGTTCAGGAGGAGTCTTCGGTGCAACGCACAAGGTTTCGACATGCAGACCCTTCTCGCTCATTGGCTCCCCTGTGCTCTTTAGGACACGCTCGGACTTTTTTTTTGTTCTCTGAATTCACACTTTAGTAAAGTCTTGGCGCGCGGAGCCCGAGTCGGAGAGACTTTTAGACCAGCCTACATTTGAATGCACGGGCTCTAAGAGAGCAGGATGCATCCGGAGAGCAGCAGCAGCAGCAACGCCGGCCAGGAATGCACCGTAGCGCCGGAGCCCGCGGAGGGGGCGAGCGCGTCCGAGCCGCAGCCCGGGCAGAGCCAGCGCACGGAGGCCCCGGAGCGCGGGGAGGCGGAGGAGGGCAAGACGCAGCCCGAGGACAGCGCGGGGCAGCCGATGCGCGCCGGCGGATCCGAAAAGGATCGAGCAGCCACTCCACCGCCCCCCGTGCCCACCACCGTGCTGCCCGGACCCGCGTTCGCTCCACCTGAGGGTGGCTTCGGCTGGCTGGTGGTGTTCGCCGCCACCTGGTGCAACGGCTCCATCTTCGGCATCCAGAACTCCTTCGGGATTCTGCACATGATGCTGGCGGAGGAGGATCCTGACGACCAGACGTCGCAGTTTAAAGTGGGTAAGTTAGCTCGCTTAGCCCTCACACCTGTTGTTTGTGGTCGCACATCATTACAGACTCCGTGTCACGCAGAATTGCCAGGTAAGTACGAGCCGTGCAAAGGTAATGTTGGGATTCTGGCAATGCGTTAAGACTAGCAGTACAACAGACGCTAAATCTGCTCGTAAATCTGACCAGCGTCGACTTTTATCCTGCCTTTACTACAGGCCAGAAGTTTAGGACCACACTCGGATTAAAAAAAAAACAATACAATATTTTTTTTTACAATATTTGATTACAAGAAATGTTTAGAGATACTTCATACAAATTAACTGACTGGTTTTCAATATTTTTTTCTGTGGTAAACACATTATTTAGCCATAGACTATTGGTTTTGAAGAGACACACACATCAGGTCTGTCTTTAGTGCACTGACGTTCACTTTGTGTTGATCATGAAAAAAGAAAAAGTTCTTCACTCAGTTCTTTAACATCACACAATTCCATCTGGTCTACGTATCACTGGACAAAATTTCACAGGATAATGACCCCAAGCGTTCTTCAAAATTGTGCCAAAATTATATCCAGTTCAAAGAGCAAAAAGTTTAGAGAGTGTCTTGTCCTCCCCAGTCTCTAGATCTTTCTCCCACTGAGCTGCAGGGACGAGCTGGACCCTCGAGTTTGAAATGAGCGTCCAGCAGATGAGGCAGAACTGTTTGCTGCTTGAGAGGATGCTGGGAGGGTTTGGACACAAGTTATTTCCAAAAATTTGGAATTTGATGAAACTCATACGTAAACTTTCACATCCAGTGAACTGCACTTATAGAGTTTATTGTTATATTGCTCTTCAAAACCAGTCACTTACATTTGTGTTCATTATTTCTAGTGTTTTCTTGTAATAAAAATTTGAAAGAGCAGTGTATCGTTTATTTTTTTTTAAAAAATCCAAGGGTGGGCCCAAACTTCTGATCTGTAGAGTACATTTACTGATGGACGTGTGGCATTACTTTCACTTGCTTAATCGTGCTCTAACCTAGGCAGAGTAATCCCGTCTCTGGTTCAGCTGAAAGAGGGATAGTGAGTGTAAGTCTGAGGTAGAGTGAAAGGGTGGGCTTGACTTGAATTTTGAGTGCAGAGAGAAAGGCTGCCGTTTAACCCCAGTTAATCTTACATGGCCCATATTCTGCTTGTTTTTTCTTGTATTTCCTTTTCTTTCCCAAAGATCCGTTATTTTGGATTTTTCTCAACTTTCTCACCAATTTAATTGTCAACACCAGCTAGGACTTCCCCATCACATGATACCAACACTGGGTGGGTGAGGGCTAGTACTGTAGACCACCACATCTTTTGTGAATGACTGACACCTCAGTGTGTCCAGAAGAGACCAATTCTTTTACATCAGCTTACAGACACGCCCACTTTCTAGCACTGGGCTGAGTGAACCAGGTCCTGGGGATGGAGCTTCCTTAGATAGACAGACAGATAGATAGACAGACAGATAGATAGATAGACAGACAGACAGGTAGATAGATAGATAGACAGATAGATAGATATATAGATAGACAGATAAATAGACAACTAGATAGATAGATAAGTAGAGAGGTAGATAGATAGATAGATAGATAGAGAGATAGATACACAGATAGATAGATAGATAGGTAGAGAGGTAGATAGATACACAGATAGACAGATAGATAGATAGGTAGAGAGATAGATAGATAGATACACAGATAGACAGATAGATAGATAGATAGATACATTTGATAGATAGAAACCATTGTTATTGTACAGAGTACAACAGAATTTTTGCAGCAATCCAAACAGTGTGTTCACATGTAACATAATAATTAAAAGTAGAAAGATGTTGAGGTATTACGAACTAAAGAGCATATATTAAAAAAAACATGACATAAAACATCGCATACACATAACACATTAAACCTAATAAACCTTGTGTGGGAAACGAAATACAGTAAGTAGTTCAGCTATTTCTGAGAATAAAATTCAAATATCCAAAATATGGATATATGACAAGAAAATATGGAGTGTCATTGGTAGTAAATAGTGCAATAGTGCATGAGATCCATTTATGATATTGTTGTGTTATAATGTGCCAACAAAAGTCATATTACATATTTTGTATTATGTGACCTCTTTACCTCTTTTTATCCCTTACAGTCAAACAAGCTGTTTCTGTTACTGTGTCTTGACGACTGATATATGTAAATGAGCTCTGTTCTGATTGGAAGCATTGCATTGTGTCCTATTCAAAAAGTCTAACTTCCATGTGAATGGGCTTAACTGCTGTAGAAGGAATAACTGAATATATATATATATATATATATATATCAGTCAAAAGTTATTGCACTCCTCAGGTTTTTGCCACGTATCCATTTATTTCATAAACTGCAGATTTGGATTCAAAAGGATGCAAAATGCAAATGAGCCTCTAACCAATCACAGTGTTTCTGACAGGGCGACCAATCACAGTCCAAAAATAAACCACAACCTGAAAGGACTAGTAACAGTGATGTTAGTGTTAACGAAAGTAATCCTCAGGAACATCAGACAGCAGTAATGCTACTAAGGTGCAACAGTGCTCCAAATACAAGATTCACACCAAGTGGTTCAGCGTGTTATCCGTGGCTTGAACTCGATTTGCGAGCAGTGCTGCGCCTTTTACCAGCCAACATTACAAAATGTCAACTTTAAGCTGCTGCTCAGATGACGTTTCTCACCCAGCAGCCTTGAAAAGAACGCATGAAGCGGGTTCCCCAGAGAATGTGATGGTTGGTACTATTGAAGGTGTGCAGTGTGAGGAGGAGAATTCGTCTGGTTGAACTCATGTATAATGTCCTTCCAATCAAAAACCTGAACATCAAGTTACGGAAGCTACATTATTGAAAAGGTTCTGTCAGAAATGCACCGAGGACGTTTGTGGAGGATGTTGACAAGGTAAATCCCCCCCATGTGAAGAGTTTAAGGGTACTTTTTAAATTTTTTTATTAATGGTGACAGTGTGTTCACGGCTGTGAAACCTGCACACACTGAGATTTTCTGCAATTGCAGAAACTGTTACCTAATATTTACTAAAAAATTGTAAACAAATTTACAGCATGTTTACAGAGAATATGTCATATTCTTTATTTATCTCTACTGTCCTACAAAAAGCCACCTAATATAATTATAATAATGATGTGGATCACGAGACAAGTGTTAGATATTTAACAGGCTTTTAAGGGGGAGGAAACAGACTTTTAACTAGTGCAGTCAAAAATCCACTTAAAGGTTTTTCATAAACTGCAGATTGTTTTTATGTTAAACACTGGAAAGTTGTTGAGTGAACAACTCTAAAAGATGTCAAATTAAACGTTTCCTAATTTATGTCATGGAAAGAATCTGTAACAGTGCAGGTCTGACTCCTATTAACTGGTTGTGTGGTGATGCAGAGTCAAATTCTAGACTGTCCTTTAACTTTAAATGCACTCGTTACTGTTTCATCCCACTGGCTGTACACTAATAGCTCATCCACGTTAGAATTAGCTTTATATAGGTTTTATAGTGATTAATAACAACATATGACATTTTCTGGCTAATAAAGGTACTCAAATGGTGAACACACTGTAAATGTATTTGTTAACAGAGAATACTGATTGTATTTTTAGTGAATATTAAGTGCAAATGCAAATGTAGAAAATGTCAGAGTGTGTCAGAACTTTTGACTGGTAGTGTATGTCAAAAGCATATTAGGTTGTGTGACACGAACACACACACACACACACACACACATTCCCCTACTGAGTAAAAGAACTAAAAACATGCTTATATTACCGTTGATATGTTTCAAATGTTTTAAATCAGAGGATTTATTATCTGTGGTAATCAATCATATGGTACAAATGTGACTGGCTGAAAAGCACAGGAGCATCTCTATAACGGTCTGGCCTCCATTCTGTTGTTCCATTGGTGTTAAAGTGAGAAAGTCTCAGATGTACCTGCTCACTCTGTCAATAGAAAGAGAAAAGACAGTGGAAAGAGAGGAAGGGCAGATGGGTGAGCGAGAGGAGAACAAGCACAGAGCTGCCAGGGATTCTGGGAGATGGAGTGCATCTTGCTTCTGTGCCAGATGGAGTGACAGGATGGGAGTGCAGGAGGCAGAGTGGTACCCAACAAGTCTAGACACGGGATGGATGATTACTTCTGATGTTTTCTTTTGTCTGTGTGTGTGTGTGTGTGTGTGTGTGTGTGTGTGTGTGTGTGTGTGTGTGTATGTGTGTGTGTGTGTGTGTCTTTGGACTTGTACTTAGTACTTTGTGGGAACCTCATAGAGGTCCTCATAATGATACGAAAACCAGAAAATCTGTAGAAGTGGGGACAGTGGCAAGAAAAAATGCTTTTTTAAAATAACAGATGATAACTTATGTTTGAAACACTAAAAGAGTAGAAAGCACACACACATATTTTCTACATTTGTTACTCAATTAATATTTACTAAGTATACACTTAATATGTACTCAATTAATATTTACTAATATTTTTCATATTTTTATTAATCACCACCGACCTATGAAAAGCCACCTAATATAATTATAATTATAATTGTAATTATAATATGGATCACCAGACAAGTGTTACATATTTAACAAGCTATTCAGTTACAGCAAGTGGGATGAAACAGTAACGAGTGCATTTAATGTTAAAGGACAGTCTAGAATTTGACTCTGCATCACCACACAACCAGTTAATAGGAGTCAGACCTGCACTGTTACAGATTCTTTCATCTTATAAAGGAAACCTGTTTAATTTGACATATTTTCATTCATAGTTGTTCACTCAACAGCTTTAACAAGTATAAAAATCTGCAGTTTCTGAAATAATTGGTAGTGGTAGTTTTTGTGGTAAGCAAAAACATTTGACTGGTAGTGTAGTAATACTCAGATACCGTACATGATTACATGAATCGGGGGGGTGTCTTCACATATATAGAAATACTAAATGATGTGTGTGTGTGAGAGAGAGAGAGAGTACTCTGCTTTGTATTTTGCAGCAGGTTCACCACCTGTTTCACCACTGCTCACTGACCAGCTACAAACACAGCATTAGCAATTAGAGGTCAGCTCTCTCTCTCTCTCTCTCTCTCTCTCTCTCTCTCTCTCTCTCTCCTTATGTCTCTGTCTCACTGTAGCTCTCTCTCTGGTCAGTTTTCGTGTTGTTTAATCTGGGTGAATGGTTCCAGTGTTGCAACATGAAAGCAGCTTTAATTTGGCCTAGCAGCTCTGCTGATTCCAAACAAGCACATAAAGGGCTTAAAGGAGCAAGTGTTTCTTTCATTCTTTCTTTACATTCAGGCCCCTTTTTGATTCTTTCTCTCGTACGTCTTTGTCTATACTTTATTTTCGCCTCTCTCTCTCTCTCCGTCTCTCCTCTGCCTCTCTCTCTGTCCTGTTAGAACAGTCGGAAACATTAAGGTTTAATCTCAGCAGGCGATTAAAGGGGAAACTCCCACGAATATAAATATAGATTAGCACACGAAGCTCAGTGTCCGCTTTAATCCTGACTAAGATCAACACTAAACACTGTATTGTTTCCACCCACCGAACATGCTTATCCCGCGACGAGAGATTTTTCAGGCTGTCCCATTAGTTTTTACACCACAGGCCTGAAGCAGTGGGCCCACTCTCAAATTTAAAAAAATAAGTACATCAACAATATGCTGTTTTTTCAACATTTTATTACAAGAAAACATTATACACAAATGTATCTCACTGATTTTCAATATTTTATAGTCTGTAGTGGCACATTACTTAACTATTGGTTTTGAAGAGACATATCAGGTCTGTCTTTACTGAACTGACATTGACTTTGTGCTGAATCATGAAAAAAGAGAAGTATTACTTCATTCTTCAACATCACACAATTCCTTCTGGTTTACATATCTTTGGACAAGATAATAATCCCAAGCATTCTTCAAAATTATATCCAGTCCATAGAAGAGCATAAAGTTTGAAGAATGGTATCTTGTACCTCCCCAGTCTCCAGATCTTTCTCCCATTGAGTTGCAGGAAGAACCTGGATTAACAAGTTCCAGATGAGCTCCAGAAAATGAGACAGAACTGTTTGCTGATTTGATGAAACTCATACATAAACTTTCACATCCATTAAACTGCACTTACAGTAAATATTGTTATATTACTCTTCAAAACCAGTCAGTTACATTTGTACTAAGTATTTTTAATGTTTTCTTGTAATAAAATTTTGAAAGAGTAGCTTGTCTTTTTTTTTTTTTTTTTGATCCGAGGGTGGGCCCAAACTTCTAGCTTGTAGTGTACACTACCAGTTAAACGTTTTTGCACACACTGAGATTTTCCTTTATTAGCCAAAAATGTCATCACCACTCTGCATCACCACACAACCAGTTAATAGGAGTCAGACCTGCACTGTTACAGATTCTTTCCATGATATAAAGGAAGCTTGTTTTATTTGACATATTTTCATTAACAGTTGTTCACTCAACTTTTCCAAAAATCTGTAGTTTATGAAATGAATGGACAAGTGGTAAAACCATATGGTGTGCAAAAAAATTTGACTGGTAGAACTCATCAGTTATAAATTGTCATCTTTAATTATTGTTACTGGTATAGATGGAGATAAGATAAGGAATGTTATGGTGCTTTTCGTTGGACATTCAACAAAGAAAACAAAGACGTGATAGGAATTGCCTCGCTAGTAGCCTTCGAGGAGATCATTAATTTCTCTCTTTTATGAAAGTCCTGAGGGTGACAGAGTTTATGATGTGCATATTCTGCTCAGTTTGACTGTGTAGAAAATTTGTGTGGGTGTGGGGTTGTGTGTGTGTGTGTGCGCGCGCGCTTTGACAAATATTGTTAAGACATGGGGCAAAGTTCAGAGTTTAGGTCATGTGAGGGAGAAAAAATGTTTAAAAGAATCTCAACAAGGCTTCTGCGGTTACTGTTCAAGCTTTGTTTCTTTTGTTCATAGAAGAATTATACTTAGCGAAAATATTCCAGCAAAGCAATCACTCCTTTTCACTCTGGCATGCTAAAACATCTTCAGAAGAAAGTCGTGATGGATGTGATGTAATTGCTGCTCTATAGGAAGGAGCTGTGAATTCTGCTCTGCAGGTTCGAGGCACCTGGGGGTTTTAGGGGATTTGTATATAGGGATGAGTCTGTGGCTGCAATCAATATTCAATTATAATTTTTCAAAAATGGAAAAGCCATCAAACAGCTACCACTTCAAAAAATCCATTCACTTCCATGGGAAATAAATGTCAACCAAACGAAATGCTTGCACCTTATTAGACCCCTGCAGGTTAGTACCTGAGCTAGAGTGCTCTCAGTTGTGTTTACACTACCAGTTAGTACACTAAAGTGTTTGTACACCACTGGTTTTTACCACTTGTCCATTTATTCCGTAAACTGCAGATTTTTATTCTTGTTAAAGATTAGAAATGAAAATATGTCAAAAGTTTTTGCTTTTGCATTTTATTCACTTAATATTTACTTTAAATATACTCAGTATTCTTTGCTAAAAAATAAATTTACAGTTTGTTCACCATTTGAGTACCTTCATTAGCCAGAAAATATCATTTTTTTGTTCATCACTACGGACCTACAAATAACCACCTAAACTTTCCACAAGATTTTGGAGTTTCTGTGGGAATTTGTGGCCATTTATTCTGTAAAGCATTTATGAGGTCAGACACTTATCAGACACTTATCTTCCACACCGAACTCCTCCAGCCATGTCTTTATGGAGCTCGCTTTGTGCACTGGGACACAGTCATGCTGGAATAG
>JBBPCZ010120443.1:0-10369 GCA_037974445.1 Brycinus macrolepidotus | reverse complement strand
GAAAAAAAAGCGTTAAGACCACCGTTTTGGTTGCAAAAAAGGCGGGAAAGGAAAAAAAAAAAAAAAAAGAAAAAAAAAAGAACAGTCGGTACCAGCCATTCCACTCAAAGTCCTTGTCACAGATTCTTAATTCATTCACATTGTTGACTCTCCAGGGTTGGTCCAGGGAGGTGTATTTAGTGCAGGGGTCAATTGTGGGAGTTTTTGATTTAGCTTTCATGAAAACAAAAATAAAGAAATGCTGAAGTTTCTGATAAACACTAATGACCGACCAAATGTATCCCATACACTCTGCATTCTTTACATTACAGAGTTGCAAATGTAATATAACTGTGTAATACTTAGTTATTTTATTCAATTTATTTTATTAAGTTAATCTCACAATCTCACGGGATGATAGAATTACAGTTCATGAATAGTCTGACTGAGCAGCCCATGACAGTGTCAGAACGAAGGCACTGGCAGTTAGCCCAGTGTAGCGTGAATGCTGTTTCTGGTCTGGATCACACTGGGAGAGGATGGCCCCTATGCCCACATTGGAGGCGTCCACCTCTACAACAAAAGGCTTAGCTGGATCTGGATGGAGAAGGATGGGAGCTGAAGTGAAAAGCTGACAAAGGTGATGAAAAGCTTGTGTCACTTCCGTGGTGATGACAAACAGCTTCTTGGACGGGGTAGTGAGAGCAGTGAGAGGTGCCGCAACTGAATTGAAGCCCTGGATAAAGCAATGATAGAAATGAACAAACTCCAAAAAGCATTGGAGCTGCTTAAGTGTCTTGGGTAGGGGCCATTTACGCACAGCATCCAGCTTCTGGGGATCTATGGCCACACCCCGGGAAGAGATCACAAAACCCAGGAATGTGGTGGAGCGCTGGTGAAAAGTGCATTTCTCCAACTTGCAGAACAGTGGATGGGCCAGCAGCCTCTTAAGTACCACTCTCACATGCTGGATATGCTCTTCAACCCAGGTAGAATAGATGAGGATATCATCTAGATGTGCAAAAGCCCAACAGCCCAGCATGTCCCAGAGACCATTGTTAATAAACTGTTGAAAAACAGCAGGACTATTGCATAAGCCGAAAGGTACCACCAGGGTCTCATAGTGTCCGGTAGGTGTAATGAACGGCGTCTTCCACTCATCGCCCTCCCTGATGCGAATAAGGTTATATGCACTCCTTAGATCTAACTTGGTAAAGATGGTGGCACCAGAGAGGGCGTCCAGGACAGTATTAGTGAGTGGAAGAGGATGCCGATTTTTAACAGTGATTTTATGTAGCCCCCTATAGTCAACACATGGTCGGAGGCCCCCGTCTTTTTTCTTCACAAAGAAGACACCCACAGCAGCGGGGGAAGAGGAGGGTCTGATGGTTCCATGGTGAAGACCCTCTGTCACATAGTCCTCCATGGGCTTTTGCTCCCCCGCAGATAGAGAATATAAACGGCCGCGGGGTGGTGCCTAGCAGGAGATCATTGGCCATATCATAGGGCCAATGAGGAGGGAGTTGAATAGCCTTTCATTTACTAAAAACCTTCGCCAGGTCATGATACGGGAGGGGAATGGCCTCCAGGTCGACATCTGGGGCCTCGGACTCCCCAGAGCACGTCTCACCCATCGCCTGGAGACAGGTCCTGACAGGTCGGGCCCCACTGGAGGATACGTTGCTGGGTCCATGAAATGAGGGGATTGTGACGGAGAAGCCATGGGTGTCCAAGAATAATCAGGGGTGAAGAAAGGGAGGTGATAAAATTCAGAATCTTCTCCTGGTGTTCCTTGATAATAATGGTTAGGGGAACGGTTTGGTGCGTAATGGGACTGTTGATCAGGGGCTGACCATCTACGGTGATGATTTGGATCGGCTGAGATAACTCTTCACTCCCCACCCCCAGCTGGGCAGCATAAGCTTGGTCGGTAAAATTCCACGCCGCCCCCGAATCAATGAAGGCGGAGGTTATGACCCGTTCATGGCCCAACTGGAGATGGGTCTCAACCTTAAAGCGGGAAACGGTGGGTGAGATGGAAGGTCCTCCCCCTATTCACCTGGTCTGACCATTTCCTGGCCGGAGAGGGTGTTTGGGCGAGGCGCAATAGGCACAAAGGCCCTCGCGCCCTAACTGCATGGGTTCTCTGCTGGCTCCGGAGTGGTCCATGTGACAAGGTGGGGAACTGCTCGGGGCAGGTTCGGGTGCTGAGGATGATGACGTTAAAGTCTGAGAGCGTGCAGCAGGTGGTAGAGTTGGAGGGGCTGGTTTCGGACGTGAGCCCATGTGCTGATCTATGCGCATGCACAGTTGTACCGCTGCCTGTGACACCGTGCGTTGAGCAGACAACTCCTGATAGGCGTCCTCAAGAGTCGCAAGCCACTGCGTGAGTTCCCCTCGAGCAACAAGTGACTCTTGGAGAGTCCCACACAGAGCCGCTACCTCCTGATTCCGCCCCTCCATCATGGCCGGCTGTCTATTCATGGTGTCACACAATGCAGCAAAGTCCGCTGGGTTCACTGCTGCGGGCTCAGTCATTCTGTCAGAATGAAGGCACTGGCAGTTAGCCCAGTGTGGCGTGAATGGTGAACCCAAACGCGGATAAGCACAAGTGAGGAGGTGATTCACACAGTTACTCTGAGAATGCTCTCTAATAGAGTAAGGCTTCCCACCGGGAATCCACGTTCTCGCTCACACACACATTACAAGCAAAAGAGTGGTAGAAACCGGAGTACTCACGGTCAGATGATGGCAGGATCTGGGCTGGTGAAGTTGACTCAATGACTGAGCAACTAGTAGATACCTTCTTCCTGTTTATCTCCTCAGTGATGCGCTCCTTTCCGGTGCCCCGTGCGTGTCATGTGAGTGGTGTGCATGACAGGTAGATGCATTTGTAAATATTTAACTGATTTTTATAACAGATTTTTTTTCTCTGTCTCTTGCTCACTCTCTGTCTCTCTCTCTCTCTCTGTTTCTGTGTGTGTGTGAAAGAGTATGTGTATAGTCTAGTATATTATTTCTAGGTCTAGTCCAGTCTAGTACCAGAACTTTAATCATTTTTTAATCATTTAAGTGTGAGGGACCAGCCTGGGGCTTGGCTGGTCACTACTCCCAGTCTGACCAGTAAGGGGAGGCATAGCACTGCCACTCTCATGCTGGGTAGCAAAAGCAGACGCAGTCAGCTGGCATCAGCTGCACCTGGGAATGGTCCCTTATAGCTAGCTTTCATGCTTAGACTCATTGCTAGTTTTTTGTGTCACACAAGTACTGACTTAGGCCGGTAATCTCGGTATTTCTCGAGTTTTGAGCTTTTCCCTAACGCTCATTCTGATCATTGAAGCAAAAGCATACAGCACATTATCACATGCACCACACTCCTTTCTCTTTCCATGTCCTATCTCTGGCATCTTGCCTGGCTCAGCACTCTTTTAGTTGAGGGTTCTTTTATTTTTCCCATGATCAGGTTGGGTAGTTTCCCTCCTGGCAGTCATAGTTTCAGATTTCCCAGAGCCTCTCCTTCCATCCCCTGAGATTTTTGAAGGTGACTGGGGGTGGTGCGGTCAAACCTTCATACAGTAGCCTTCTCACTTCCCTACCCAGAAGTCCAAGGTAGCATGTCCCTACTGATGGCAACCATGCAGGACATTTGACCACCCTGGCTGTGGGGGAGATGTTGGCTCTGGGCTCTTCTGCATACACCAGGGGAGGTGCTTTGTTGCCGACAATGCTGTTGGTTTCAGAACTCTAGCTGCTGAGAGTGGATGTAATTGCCATGAGTGCCAGCCTCATCCTAAGGTCTTAGTGAGCAGCTCAAAGACCAGCTGGACCCCCATGACTGTCCTACCTCTCTTGAGGCTCTAACTGAGGTCTCCTTTGGGCTGGGTAACCACCTATGGAAGCACGGATGCATTTGGGAGGCTGAGCACTCCGACAGAACCTTTGCCAGCGCCCAACCTGCTCTGCCACAACATCTGAACCCCCAGGGGATCTGGTATCTGGTATAACCCACACATGGCCCAGCTGGAGGAGTAAGCCAAAGTGTGATGAGTCAGGAGTAGCACCCAGTATTTGGTCGACTGGGAGCTGCTGAGGGAACAATTGTGGGGACTTTGGGGGCCATCCCTAGGAGGGGAAAGTCCCCTATAAGGCCAGTCTGGGGCTGGGCTGGCCACTACCCCCACTCCAACTGGTAGGGGGATGTGTAGCACTGCTGCTCCTGCACTGGGCAGCAGAAGAAGTTGATGGGAGCCACCCCACCGCAATCAGACTGCATCAACTGCACCTGAGAGCGGCCCTTTATAGCTGGCTTTTATACACAGACTCATTGCTGGGTCTTTGTTTCACACAAGCACTGACTTAAGCCGGTAAACTTGGTATTTCTTGAGTTTCAAACTTTTTCTTAGTGCTCACTACGAGCATTTCTCAAGGCACACATTCACAAACGCACACGGCACATTATCACACACACCGCACTCCTTTATCTTTACCCACTCTTCTCTCTGAAGTGAACCTGGCATCTTGCCAGGATCAGCATTGTTTTAGTGGAGGGTTCTTTTATTTTTCACAAGATTGGCCAATTTCCCTCCTATTTTCAAGTTCTTATGCTATTTTAGGTCATCTGAAACGTTATAATTCAGATCCGCCTCAGTGATGCAGTGAAAAGTCAGAATCAAGCCTTGATCGCAGCAGATTAAATTTACTGCTGTGGTGAATTAATAATTCAAAAACCTCTTGGCTTACTCTGGTCTGTTCTTTTGGGTTTTGATTGCTCTGCATGACTGCATGATTTTACAAGTGAACCCTGTGATTGTTTCCTGAACATTTGTTGTTGACCTCTTTTGATTTGGCCGCTGTAATATTATCTACACATATTTATAGATGCTGTAATAGATATTCTTTGAATGTGGGTCCACATAAGTGGAAGATTGTCTTGAAATGGATCAAGTTTCTTCTGTTACACTCAACATTACATTTTAATTTCTTTAGCCAGACAGTATGTGTGTGTGTGTGTGTGTGTGTGTGTGTGTGTGCTGTTTTGTTGTCTGCAGAAAAGGTGAACTGATGATATTGCTGTTCTTTGTGGGTGCCACTGGACTGGCAGGTTTTTTTTTTCAGTAGATAAGGTAATAGTTCATCCTTAAAACTGAGTGACTTTTTGGAAGAGTCACATGAACTCTAAAAGCACTTTAATCTCTTTTGATCATATTTAAGACCAGATGATTAATGAGAAGCTGTGCTTAGAGGACAGACAGGTTTAAGGTGAGATAAGAAAGTGATCGGAGTGGGACTGGTTGATGAGCCCAGAAGGGTAAGATGTCCACTCACACTGAAGACTCTTGAGGTTTGTATTTTAATTAAAGTGTATAAAGATGATTTAATGAAGCTCTGTTAATCGTAGCATTAACAGAGCTTTTTCATTGAAAAGCTAATTTTAAATGCTAATTATGAAGGGGTTATAAAAACCATCGGCAGTAATCTCTGTGGTTACCTTCTGACTGTCCTACGTTTTCTCCTCCTGGGGAAGAAAGAGCTCTGGTCATGAGTGTAGAAATAACATGTGAGACTGGAAAAGATGTGTGACTGTCGTTCGAGGGTTGCTGACGTTCCTGGAGGACTCAATACACAGAAGAAGTAGGGCTGCTCCCAAATTAAAGACTGCAGGAACAGAAGTAAACACCAGTGTTAAACCACGTTCTCCACACCGGCAGCATGACTTTCCCAGCAGCTTCATACCACGGTGCTGCTACAGTGAAATATCTGCTCTGAATCACTGCTCAGTTTGTCTATTTAACATTAGCTGTGTTTGAAGGACAGCACAGTCTGCCGGAATTCATCTTCCACACCTTTACAGAATCTATGCTGATTTAGTGGAGCAAAGGTCAGCACTTACTGACCTGCAACTCTGTCCAGCTTCACTCCTTCAGTCCTTTCACATTAAAATAAATGTTTAACGAACACATTAACTCATTTTAAAGATTTTTCTCAGTTTAATATAAAAATAATTTTTTAAGTATTTAAAGTATTTTTAGTAATAAATACTTTTGAAACAATTAAAACTAAAAATTTAGGACCAAGGACTCTTCAGATCAATTACTGTATGTTAGTGCGGTAGTAAGGTGGATTCAATTTGCCAACATGCAGATTCATCTGAAATGTGCAGGACATTCTTTTGACACATAATAGGAAAAATATTCAGAGACAGTTTCCTATTTGAAAAAAATAATAATAAAGAGAAAAACAAAGAATGTATTTTTATTGTAAAAGTTGTCAAATGCACAATATTGTTTTTAAATGTATGCTCATAGTTTTTATTTTGCAGTTGTATCAATTATTTTAGCAGATCTATCAGTCCGGCATGTAGTTTAAAAAGAAAATAAAAAACTCTGCTCCTGCAGTAGTCCATTATTAAATTCTTAAATAAAATCCATTATATTAATTCCCTTACTGAAGAGGATGAATTACACGAGAAAGCACTGCAGAGCAAAGTCCCTGTGAGGTGCTGCCACATCCACACCTGCAGGTCCTCGTTTTTCCTTATCATAGTTACCCTCTATTCAGGAATGCGGATAGACTGAATCTCAAGAATCCTCCCCCGTGATCCTAAACCAGTTCTGCAGAGAACATTTCAGATTAACTGATTTTCCATGTAAGAATGATAAAGGTTTTAATCGGATCTGATAGTTAGTAAGTGCTTTAAGGATAAAGTTTAGATCACAATCAGAAGTCCAACATGAAGACTCCGTAGACTTAGAAGCTCACTATTTAGGGTAATGGTGGTACTAAAATCAGAAGAGGACATGTAAAGAACAAATTGTTTGTAGACACACAATAAGAAGCAGTGTGCATTGTGATTAGATTTGTCTCTGGAGGGGCTTCTTCATTATTCTGAGGGGGATTTCATAGAAGTATTAACTCAGGTGGGAGGAGTTTGGGGGTGATGGAGAAAGATTTTTAATTCGTCAGGCGTCTCAGGAGGGACAAGTAGCGCCATATCCAGACTGTTCTCAGAAGAGACGAGAAGGATCTGACCTTGCCTGAAGATAGGTAGGTAGTCTGATAATGGAAGGAACACCTTGAAGAGCTCTGACTGAAGCACCGTACGTGGAGGAGACAGGATTCCTGGGGCAGATTTTGATGCGTTTATCCTGAAGTGTGCATGACCAAAACAAACATGCAGAGTGTACCACTTGGCAAACAGGTTAAGGTAATTTACTTGCTAGTAATGACTTGCAACAAAATTCCTGAATGACCTTTAAATGCGTGATAGCATGACTTATTTCTCTCTCCAAAAGGCTCAGTACCCGTGGCAGGAGTAGCTGGAGTGGCAGGAGTGCGAAAAGATCTGGGCAAATGGGTTTTAGCCCCAAACATTTAACTGCAGATCTATTCTGGAATTAAAACAAATTTTTACTATTTCAGCACAACTCAAAGGGGTAAATAAAAGATCCTGAAATAAAAAAGGGCCTGGCATGACTGACATTGCACTTGTTTGGCATCATAATTACAGCTCACCGAATGTCTGTTTTGGTAGAGAAACTAAACAGTGCGATTATGTCTACCAGGGGAACCAGATCTACGAAAAATGTGCCACAATGGTGGTTCATTCAAATTGCCTTTGCTTTCAAATTTCAGACTTCAGAAATATGAGGAAAGCAAAGACATCAACCTGCATCATACCATCTTCCAGTTCTATTCGTCTGTCTGTCTGTCTGTCTTACTGTCTGTCTCTCTATCTGTCCTTCCTTCCATCCGACCATCTATCCATCCTTTAATCTACCCATCTATCCATCCTACTGTTTATTGTGTACAGTCCACAAGTCTGAGACCACATTGAAGATCAAAGATTTTTTCCTTTTAAAAGTGGAAATGAATGATAGAATGTTCAATGATTTTCAAACACAGAGTAGCTGTGAAATGAAAAATGAAAATTCAAAAGCTGAACTCCAAACTGTTTCTACATCACCATGAACTTAATGTAGGTCAGATTTTTAAAACTCTGTCTCCTCTACTGATGCATGTTCAGACCACTCTTAGGTGGATCTGATCTTCTCATCAGAGACTTTCATCAGTGGTCTCAGATTGCTGGACCACTGTTTGTTAACCAGCTACAACCTTCTTGTGATGGAAAGTTTCTACACCTGTGGGTTCTTCCTATCAAGCACCTGACAGTAAATGAACAGAAAAGACGTTGGACTGCATTCCTGCACTTATGCTACTGCCCTGCTCAGTTCTCTGCAAGGAACCTGCATCTCTTCAGGGCATTTATTTATTTATAAATCCGTTCATCTTATTGACAACACCAGACTCGTCATGGCTGCACGTGGAATGTTCTGCCAGACCTTTATGGCAGTCTCTTTCAGTCACTGTCTATTGCCCATAAATGTGATTGAGTGTGTGTTGTTGTGTGTGTTTACCTGTGATGGACAGGTGTTTTCTCCACCTTTCGCCCTGTGACCACTGGGATAGGCTCCAGCACCCTCCCAAATGGGTTAGGGAGTCTGACAGAGAGTGCTGGGATGGATGGGTGCTTTGCTACTCAGTGCAAAGTTTTGACACTATTCAAGTCTGTTTGGCGATGACTGTCCTCTCTTTATGGTTAGGGTGCTGTATAGCCTGGAGAAGGAATAGAGCAATGTTTTTGTAACTGTGTTATCTTCTGAGGTGTTTTATCTTCGTACGCAGTTTGCTTTTTGTATCATTTTATATTTAAAGTTTTTGTAACTGAGCTCATTCCTTCACAGCCACTCTTTTTAAGCAACAATTTTGCACACCAGGGGCATTACCCAGACCCATTTTCAGGAGCACATACCCCAGTGGAATGTTACAGTACCCCGCTACATTCATGGGGAGAAGCCACATATTCTCTTAAATTTTGGAGGGGATTCTGATGAATCTTATTCAAAGTGCTCAAAACCACCACCTCCCCCTCTATCATATTGTGAATTCTAGCAAAACCAGCTTGCAACTAAAAGAGATCACTCAAGAGATCTGAATGTGCATTAAACCTCGTTTTGCTATTTATCTGAAGGCAATAACCTCCTATGCTGGATACCGTTATAAAAGACTTTTGGAAATGACTGGGTTTGATGTTGATTGTGATGCTTTTGGAATAAATTCTCTGATTAACCAGAATTTCTTCTAAGTGATTTATAATACTGCAGAAGTAACATCCCAACATGGGACATAACTCTGATATGTGAAGAAGAAACATAATCAGACTGTTGGTCAGTAATAAACTGATGGTTACTGTGTTTTATACTAAGTTGTTGGACTTGTCTCTTACTACTCTAGGGTCCATCTGTAAGACCCACTGAGCAAAGGCACGTCCAAAAGATGCCTTTTGAATGTCTTTCTCACAGCCAGATGTTTAAGTACTGAAGTGAAAATCAGCCTCCGAAAGAAGTTGCGGTCAGACGTCCAGATACTGAAGCTGATTTGTTGTGCAGACGTACAAACATGGTCCTGGACCGACCGGTGCACAATCTGCACATCTGGCATATGTCTCATGTTTGCTGGGGAAGCAGTAAAATGAACTCTCTCTCCTCAGGTTCTACCTTACTTAATTACATGAAAACAGACATTACATCTCACTTAAAAAAGGCAGTTAGAGCAAGTTAACTTTTGTTACCTATAACACATCGCAACCTTTTAGTTTAGATTTCACAGGGTAAACCAGGGGCCTAACCATCACAGTGATGAGGCGCATTAGTCATGCTCAGTACAGAAGTTTATTGAAAGTGAGTTTTACATTGATTTGTTACATGTAAAATAACCCGGCTACATACAGCTTTTCAAGCTCTTTTTTAAGTCACTAAAATTCACACCTGGAAAAAGAAAAAACAATAAAAAATGATTATAAAAGGTAGAGCACATATTTCACTCCTTTCAGCCTGTTTAACCCTCCAACATCATCCTTCTTTCTTACCCAGACAGGGTCACCTGGAATACTAAAGAAAACTGTGTTCTATGTGTTAGAAGATTCATGACTATGAAGATGTTCCCTGTTCTCTTTGTGTATTAAACTTTGACGAATGTTTGAACTCATAATGGCTGATTTTAGAGCAGGATTTGACTCATCAGGAGAATCATGAGCAGAATCAGCAGAGATCCACCCACAGCAGGAGTTCCTGACACGTTCACTCATCTGTCAGCACTGAAAAGGGACATTATAGAAGATTCAAGATTCAACATTTTAAATCAAGATAAACAGCGTCGCATTGGCCTGCTACATCCACTAAGACTGAAAACAATTAGCAACAAACGCCTTCAGTTAAAGGTCATTAAATCTCACTGTGATGCAGATTCCTGAAACTTCACAAAAATGATCCATCAATATGAGTTGTTGGTAACAATTTATTTTAAAGTCAGTGTCAAAGTCTCAATTAATAAG
>JBBPCZ010120442.1:0-10369 GCA_037974445.1 Brycinus macrolepidotus | reverse complement strand
TTAATTTAATGAAGGACTGATCGAGTCAAACCAGGTTTCTGATGAAACTACAGTAATACTGGACTTCCACAAGGAACGCACTGATACACTGAACATAAAATCGCTGTTTACTGTGTAATGTTATTTGTGTTTATTCTTTTTACTTGTGTTTAGTATATTTAGCAATATTAAAGGGAAAATAAAACTCACTGCTCATCTAAAGAGTTTTTAAATATTATTATTAAGACTTTTGCACAGTACTGTAGATATGCAAGAGAGGGGTTTCTAATAAAGTGGCCAGTTAGTGTGTATTTCAGGGACAATATGAATAAGCGCGTCTGTGTTCATGCAGCCCCACTGTAAAGCACAGGACAGAGGAGCAGCAGGAGGCTAGCAGCCGCTCTGGGAAACACTGCAGTCCTTTTACACTATGGAGAATGAATGAGATTTAGTCTGCTGACCAGCCCCTCATGACCGGGTGAGTCAAAGCCCCCCCCCCAGTCTCACTGAGCATACAGTGCCAAATCATGCACGCTGGTTTAACTCCGAATTCATCTGCCTTCCCCAGGGTGGAGTGATGCAACAGCCCATCGATGCCCTTCCAGACCCCCTCACACACACACACACACACATACACACACACACACACACACACACACACACAAACACACACACTATCCATTAGAGTTACGCTGCTATGAACATCACATTCATGCAAATGCGTAACCGCTCACAGGGGCAATGCTTTTAATTCCCCTGAAATGAAAAAAACATCTTTTATGCACCCTGACACTGCTGCAGTTTTACAAAAAGAAATGTAAATCCTTTTAAAGGGCCCATTTATTACATTTTATCTTGCTTTGTTATTTATTTATTGGCTTATTTTGGGTTATTTTTGATTATTGGTCCAATAATAATGTTTGTGGGATCTTTTCTTTTGTGACAAAACCAGCTGTAATTTATTTTCACAGGGTGAATTTGCAACCTTTATTTATCACTTAGAAATGAACTGTTTTAGTTACTCTGCCTTTAAGACTGATCTGCTGTATGTAAATTGCATCTGTTCTGACTGGCTGCCTCGTTGAAAAATCAGTCCAGGCTGAAACTGACTGTAACAACACTTCCTCTTCCTGTTCTGTTTCAGTATGAAAGGGCTAATCTGCTATAAGCAGTTCCTACTCCATTTCAAGATGAACGAGCGTATGTAAATGTGTTAATTTGTGTGACATCACAACCATGAGGATTCAAAATGAGCTGTTTCGGAAGCCTAATTTTTATATGTTGAGATGAGTCTCTGACAAGGCCCTTTAATACAGGCAGTCTTTCTGTGGTACAGATGGATCTTGAGGTGTTGCATTTATAGATGCGTCCCAGACACGTTCTCATTCATTTTCTCATCTCCGTTTAGATCTTCACATGAGTGAATGAGAGAAAGTGAGAGAGAGATGTCCACATGTGCTTGTTTTAGCAGCGTTTTTGAGCATGTCGAGCAGAAAAGAATATTAGATCAGTTGTGTACAGACACACGAATCACAGTTTTATCATCATAATGTCATTAAAACAGTGCTTTGCTTCATCCAGAATAGTGGTTTTCAATCCTGAACCGTGGGACCCCCTGCCCTGCACAGTTCAGGTATTACCTTCCTCAACACACCTGATCTGACTGTTATTTCAGACATGATTGTTAGGCTTCTCATGTGGTCTTTCATGCTGGAGGTGCAGGCTTCTTGTTCGATACCTATCATTCCTCGGCTTCAGGCGGCTAACAAGCTGCCACTGAATCACTGGAGATGCACAAACACCCATAAATCAATTGATTTTTTTCCCCTCTTCAGTACAGACACGCTGTTAACCCTAGTATACCATCAATACCATTCTATTTACTCACCACCCATCCAGTGTCTGAAAACCACAAGCTATTCTTGCCTTTCAGTTGCAGGTTGTTTGGTTTCTGGTCAACATATTTGGGAGGGAATCTGTCACTAAAATTACTTTTAGCTTTCCACTACTAGTGGTGGAAACGACCATATCTGATCTTGTGTTCTAGTTTCTGGTAAGTCTTGAGCCACCCCTCATTGCCTTATATTTTGCTTTGAGTCACCTTGTTGAAGCAAAAATACTGTTCAGTGCCTGTCAAACTGTCTTTGGCATACTGAGTAGCTTAAATGGAAAAAATGGGAGCAAATGTTGTACTGCAACTACGCCTAAAGATACAAGGTTCCTAGACGAATATATTCCAACCACTCAGCATTCAGCACCACCAGTATACTGATCACCGCCTGATCATCTGGAATCATCTGCACCTGTTTCTTCACTGGTTCAGGACTTAAGTTAGCATGGAGAACTGGTCCTCAAGACTACTTTAGAAATACATTAGAAAGTCTGGCTTTATGGAAGCAAAATATGAAAATATGAAGGGTGACTCAAGAGTTTTGCACATTACTATAGTTTGCACTATGAAGCAGAAGAAAACCCTCAGGGTCTTCCAGGTCTACAGTGAGGACCCAATGATTTGTCAAAAAAAATCCATGTCTGTCATTTTTATTTCATTTCTGTTTAAAAACAAACATTCATCCTTCTTGTTGTATTTAATTTCTGTAAGTTTTGTAACAATCCTTTTATTCCATGTTTTTGTTTGGAAACAAAACATCTTGAAATGGCCCATTTCAAATTGTCCAATCAGAATTTTGCCCTCTGAGGTAACTAAGCAAATACAGACAACTGAACTCTCCCATTAGTTAGGACTTCAGGAGCTGGACTGAAAGCCGAATCAGAATTAGAATCAGAATCAGAATCAGAACTCTTTATTGATGCCGGAGGAACCTGCTTATGCTACAACTTTCCAGACCCACAGGGACACAAAGACAAGAACAATATAAAATATAGTATAAATCAAATAAAAGTCAAAATTAAACTCACCAGATTTACTCAGAAAATCATAAGCACTAAAGGCAGTGTGCTTTATACAAATGCCTCTTATGAACAACTTACAAGTTTAAGGATTAACAGTGGAATCAGCCAATCCTGTTTTGACTTACAGTGGGTGAAACCAATTAAATGAGGGGAAAAAGCCATTCTAGGTCTTCTGGAAGCACTAGATACTGCTACTGCTAATAATGGCAGGCAGTTAATGGTGAAGAAATGCATTTGATTTTTTGGACTGCAGAATGTATTTTTGGCCGAGTATCAGTGACATTACAAGCCACCCACAAAGAAGCTGGGTCTTCTTCTCGTTTCCTCTTTACACTTGCTGTCCTGGATATGTGAAATCCTCCCATGGCCTCTCCACCACTGCTATGCTGATGATGTTCAATTAGTCCTTTCCTCTCACCTTCTGACACTCAGGTTTCCAGTTGTATTTCAGCCTGTCTTGCTGATGTTTCTCCATGGAGGGCAGCTGAATCCCAGCAAGACCAATCTGCTATGCATCCCTGGAAATAGAGGTCCTCACCATGTCATCTGAGAGGTTCTCACCATGTCATATGAGAACTCCCTCTGAAGTCCCTCTGAAGAGGCATGAAGACATCCCAGCAAGACCAATCTGCTATGCATCCCTAGAACTAGAAGTCTTCAATATCTCATCTGAGAACTCCCTCTGAAGAGGAATGAAGCCTTGGTGTAACTCCAGTTGACTGGTTATGATCTTCAGCTCATGCTGCAAACCTGACTTGGTCTTGCCAGTTTCTCCTTGACAATGTCCAGAAGATTCGATACTTTATCTCTAGGAAGGCCATCCAAGTACTTGTTTCGTATTTCAAGGCTGCTATATCTCAGTTCTTGCAGCAGAACCAGAATGCAGCAGCAAGGCTTCCTAAGTTCACTCATGTCACTGCACTGGTGCTTTATCTTCACTGGTTTCTTGTAGAAACCAGTAGAAACTCTGATGCTTGTCTACAATGACAAAAATGGACCAGCTCCTCCTTATCTCCTTTCCCTCGTTCCTACTCCAAAATGGCCTACCTGTCAAAAGTTTTTGTACACACTGAGGTTTTCTGCATTTGCATGTTACTCACGTAATATTTTTAAAAATGTTCTCAGTATTCTTTGCCAACAACTACAGTTACAGTAGGTTTACTATTTGAGTACCTTTATTAGCCAGAAAATGTCTTATTTTTATCAATCACTACTGACCTATAAAAACCCACCTATTTATAATGTGGATGCACTGTCATGACATATTTTCATTTATAGTTGTTCACTCAACAACTTTCAGAATTAGAATCAGAAAACTTTATTGATCCTGGAGGGAACTGCTTAAATGCTTAACAACAATAAAAAATCTTGACAGGTCGACAGGAGCGATCAGAGGTTGCATTTTGTCAGTGGGGATGGATTTTTCCCTTTTTAAAGAAGAGAAAATGAGGAAGAAAAAACTGTCCCTTTAGCCTCGTGAGCCAGTTTCATCTGTGACATACAGATGTTCTGCACCTGAAACTACATCAAAAACCTTAGAACATCGGGCCTTGGGAGTTTGGTGCTTGAGCTCCACACCAGATATGTTTCTCTGTTTCTTGCTTTCGAAAAGTGAGGTGAAATTTAACGCCACAAGAAATGAGGGGCAGTTGGGTCAGTTGGAGCATTAGTCATCATTTACAGATCTTGCTGGTTTCAACTGAAATGATCACTTGTGAAATATTCTCCATGCCATTTCTCAGTCCAGGACAGTAATGAAGAAACCCCACCAATGAGAGAAACGACTGTAAGATTTAACCACAAGAGCAGTTACCTTTTAGTCTTGGAGGAGGTGGACATGAATTGTGTTTCTGACCAGCCTGTTGTCCTCCTCGTGTAACCCTCTCGTGTTAAACAAAGTAGTCTGTCTGACCCATACACCCCTGATCTCTTTGACATTTAGCGTTAGCTGCACCTTCTGTCATCCTGCAGCTCCTTTTCAAGGCCCCTGATTATTTGCATATCGTAACATTTACACAGAGTCTTCTGTGATCCATGCCTTGGCCTCTTCATCTCGTGAAAAGTCAGCGCACGCTCGCTGTATTATAAATAGTTGTGACTGATCTTATGAAATAAAATGAGTTTTCATTTCTCAACCCAAAAAAAAAGTTAAAGATGGCTGCTTGTCAATAAATCAAGCACTCCAGAGGGTTACCTTTTTACTGCTTTGATCAAAACAGTCTGTATCCTCCACATAAAATAAAGACCAGTTCTTAGACCCATAGATGGACTGATTGACACAGTATGACATGCTGTTCTGATCATGCCTTTGAAATATAATTCCTATATAAGGTTATACTGTATCTGCAGCAGCCTTATATGTTCTTCCTGCCTCATAAAGAGGGGTGTACCCTGAAGATGTAGACCGGAGTTTAAACTTAAACAAGAGGTCAAGAATGGAAAACATGGAGTAAAAGCGGGAATGAACTTAAAACATGAAATATCTGGAGAAAGAACAGGCTGAGACATGAACGCACAACAACAGCAATACCGAGAAGAGGCAGAGTTACAGCATTGTACTGCAAAATTTATGGACCATTCTGAAATATGTAGAAATAATTACTGAGAGGTTAAAAAATGCTGTTTCCTACGATAAAAATATATATATATGTATGTACGGAAGATATAAAACTGTTCACGTGTGCTTTTAAACAGCCCCACAAAATGAATAATTTAAACAGGGTTAGACTGAGGGGTCGATCAGCTCTGCAAGAGTTGCGTGCTGTCCCAGTCAATCTCACATCCTCAAGGATATATAGTGTGACGTATGGAAATCTGCTCTTTCCCCGTAGAGAAAGGAGTGAGTGTTCTGTCAAAACAAATACATTATCATTAGAACACCTTCAGTCACTCACATGGCTGGAAGTAATGGGATCTAACCAGGCCGACACATCCATATAGATGAACTATATAGTTGCCTGTGACGGCACTTTAGCAACTGCGGCAAAACTTTCAGCAAGACAACATTAGACCAGAGTTCAGTTGATTTGACAACGGCCAATGCCACTGGATCAGAGTGCTGCCGATCACCGCAGGATCTGTGATACGGAATCACAGTACAGCCATTTTCTAACATTTGGAGAGACAAGACTACCACTTCAGCAGCGATTCAACCATCCGGGTCTACAAAATCTTGTGTTGCATTGATTGTCTTCTTTGTGATTGCTTATCAATTTCTTAGTGTCGTAAACATCAACATCTATTATCTCTTGGCAATGTCATGTCTGTCAACCAATCAGATGCTGTGTTTCTGATTGGATGTGTGCGTGTGTGTGGCAGCTCTGACCTCAAACGAATTGTACATTGGAGTAGCATGAGATTGACCCCTCCCTCCTTTCTGCAAAACTATTAAGCAGCACCTGAAACAATAGCGTAAATGTCATAAATAATGTGATAAGATCCCAGAGAGTTAACTTCAGAGAAACATTAACATCAAGATTAATATGTAAGATTAACATCAACATTATACTAATGTTAACCTTAAACAAAATTAATGATAGAGTACCATTATTATTGCAATAACATTAATATTAGAGAAGTATTAGAGTAGCACTAACATTGTAGTTATATTATAGTGGCGATGTCCCCTCACAGTCAGGAGGTCCTGGGTTCAGTTTCTGCCTGTGTGGAGTTCTCCACATTAACACTGCAGTAATGGTAATATTTGGGTAAAAAAAAAAACAACAGAGTAGTAGCAACACTACTCTTAGAGTAACATTAACACTAGAGCTGAGTTACAGTTACATTAAAGTTAATGTTAGAGTAAAGCTAGATTAGCTTTAATGTGAGTGAGGGCTGGACTGGCTGTGCAGGAGTTGCGTGCCGTCCCAGTCAGTCATGCATGCTGAAGGATATACAGCGTGACGTATGGAAATCTGAGTGTGCGTTCTGTCCAAACAAATATATTATCATTAGAATATCTTCAGACACTCACATGCCTGGAAGTAATCGGGTCCAACCAGGACCACCACATCCATATAGGTGAACTATACAGTCGCCTGGAATGGCCCTTGAGCAACTGCAGCAAAGCTGCTGTCAATATGACAATGCCCAATGTCATTGGATCAGAGTGCTGCCAATTTCTGGATTTGCGATGCAAAATCACAGTACTATTCTCTTTCATTTTATTTTAATTATTTGATAACTTTATTGCACAATCTTATGGGTCAATTCGGGGACTCTTCTCACTTGTACTTGTTTAACTATGTATATGACAACGAGTCTTGAACCTTGAATCTGAATTTGTAACATTAGAGTGGCATTTACATTAGAGTACAATTAGTGTTAGTTATTAGCAGTAACAGTAACATTAAATAATGATCATACATTTACTTTATGTAGCGCTTTTCTAAATATTCAAAGTCGTTTTACAAAAGGCAGTAATATAAAGGAGAGACAAAAAACAAACAAACAAACAAGATGATAAAACAGCACAATAACACCACAAAGAACAACACAGAAGAACGCAGTCTAAGCTCATTTGAATAGGTAGGTCTTAAGAGAGTGTTTCAATGAGATGAGAGATGAGGAGTTTCTAATGTCAAAAGAAAGGAAGTTCTAGATGGAGGGGACATCAACAGAAGTGACTATGAAGAAGATCAGCTATATATAATGGCACCAAATTGTGGAGAAATGTGTTAGAGAAAAGTAGAAGTTTCTTTATTGTTATAAAAAAAAGAGGATGCTATTGCAGTAATCTAATCTAGGTGTAACAAAAGCATGAATGAGAGTTTCTGCTGAGGAAAAAGAGAGGTACAAGTAATGTTAATCACACAAACACACGCATAAATAGACAGTTAATCTTGTTATTCTAATCATGTCATAACACAACATGGTTTTTTATTACTTCAACATTCAGCAAAGCAAACTTCTGACCATTACATTTATTACATTTGGCCATAAGTCTCCATCTCGGCTAGAGGAAACATTTTGCCCTGTGATGTGGCATTTTATTCTTTTAGGCACTTGACTGCTGCAAATGGGAAATTTAATGTAATCTAAGGGTCATCGTGCCTGTCGGACAGAGCCGCTGTGTGTGTGATGTGGTTTCACAGTCAGAAATATCCGTCTGTGTCTCTTTATGGAACGTGCATCACTTCGCTGTCGGTTTTGGCACGGCTTCAGTGTGCTGAATGGCAGCATGTGTGTGTGTGTGTGTGTGTGTGTGTGTGTGTGTGTGTGTGCGTGTGCGTGTGCGTGTGCGTATGTGTATGTGTGTGTGAGACACTATCCGCTGCTTTTGTTGTGACAGACACATTCAGAGCAGTACTTCTTGAAGTGCATCATTAGGTTTCAATTAACGTTTCATACAGTAGAGTCAGTGGTCAGATGGTCATTATATTCACCCCGGGGACCTACTCATGTGCAGCCAGATCAGACTAAGCAAAAGCCAAACCCTTAATCAGCACATTGAGGGCCAGATGTATGTACATACGTGCCTTGATGTGACAGCAGTATGAGCTCACAATGGGTCTGAACTGAACTCTTGATAGACTAAGACTGCAGCTTATTGCCCTGCCCACTAACAGTGTTCCTGAGGCAAAACTAAAAGAAAACAAAAGCTAAGTGATGTAGGGATATAGGTTTGAATGAAGTACTTTCCGACCGACACTGAGCAACAGCTCACATGGAAATTCTCTTACTGTGTATTCACATAGATGTACATCTGATCCTTCAGAGTTTGAACCGTGTTATTTTGAGGATAAAGGCTCTTTGTGTTTGAGGCTCACGCTTTAAAAGGAAGCCTCTCAACATGGACCTTTAAGACCTAAAATGTACGCCTGATTTTAAAAACTGCAGCAAAACCACATCTAAAAGGTCCTCTTTTATCAGATAAATTATGAAATCAGTCGACCTCTCACTACTTGGGCCAGTTTTCGCAAAATCCTTGGACCCCACTGATTGCCACTTGTTCTTGCAGTGACTACATTATGGGAGCTGTCAATACAGAACACAAACTGAACGTAAATGTAATTTGTTGTTTTACAGTGTAATACGATACATAAACAATTATGTAATGTAAAGCAAATTTGGAGCAGAATAATAACTCTAAAGACTCAACTGTAAACCTGTAAACATTACCCTTGATGAGCACCTTTCGTAATCGTCTCATGTTTAATCATGTTGGATTTGAATAGTAATTACTGTTTGGGCTGAGCTCTGCTCTGCTCTGCTGAAGAGATCTGTGATGTCGGTGTGTGACCCGAGGCTTGTGTCTCGCCATGCAGAACTCTATGTGCTTTTCTCGGACATTTAATTGCGTTTGACCTGCCCACGTACTCAGTAAGCGGCAGGAGGAGTCGGGCACATGAATGTATGCTTTAATGCACATGTATATGTGTGATGTAAGAATGTAATTTTTATTCTCACTCCACTGCACTGACTTCTTAAAGGAAGAAACTCTGCAACCATGTGTGTGCCTGTGTGTGTGTGTGTGTGTGTGTGTGTGTGTGTGTACTTATATGCTAATATGTAATACTGTTGTCACATATACATTATAATTTGTATATGAATATAGCTATATATGTTTGTCCAACACTATATGTAAGAGGGACATCTCATATTATTGTGTGTGTGTTTGTGTGTGTGTTTGTTTTTGGGTGTGTATGTTGTTCTGCACACATGCACATACACACACACACACACACACACACACACACACACACACACACACACACACACATGAAACATGTGAATATGTAATACTATTAGGTCCCATATCTATTATATTCTGTATACATATAGAGTGAATAATGTTTGTACAGGACTGTACGTAAATGGCACACATACATTGTGTGTGTATGTGTTTTTATACTTACATATATGCAATACATACATAGGACGAGGGTATGAACCCATGCCCTGACAGAACATAAATACAAATGTGTGTGTGTGTGTGTGTGTGAGTGTGTGTATGTGTGTGTGTGTGTATGTCCTTCCAGCCCTTTTTCATTTACTCTTATTAAGAGCAGAATGATGCCATCCTCACAGATATAATAGAAGATGCAGAAACAAAACAAGAATATAATATTACCAACCACTGTCAGCAGAACATTGGCTGTAATGAATGTCTCACACAGGGCCTTAGGTCTTTCTGTTAGAAAAGATAACATATTTATTTTCCCCCTCATGACTATTCATGACCGTGTGGAACTGCAAAATCATAATGAATGCGGCAAAACTTTGATGCATGAGGGCAGCGGGACTGGGAGCTGACGTAAATGTGACCTACAATACTGTGCAAAAGTCTTGAGCCACCCCTCATTTCTTCATATTTTGCCTCCAAAGATTCAGACTTTCTTGTATTTTTTTATGTGGTCCCAAGGAACAGTTCTCTAGGCTTCCTGAAGGACTTTCAAAGTCTCTCATTTTCAGTCCAGTCCCTGAACCTGACCAGTTTCAGAGGAATGATTTTGTTTGTTAAGACACACAGTGACCT
>JBBPCZ010120441.1:0-10370 GCA_037974445.1 Brycinus macrolepidotus | reverse complement strand
AGGGGGAAACTAGCCTACAAAAGTAGCTTCTGATGTAGTAAACTACTTTTGCCATATTTGTGTAACTTAGCTTGCTAAATTTCTATGGTTGGTAGCTTTTGTGTAGTGAAGCTTAATTTATTGTTGAGTAACTGATAGCTTAGCCCACTACACTTTACAAGTAGCTTGACCAACACTGCATGTTTGACAGAGAAGGAGAAATGACATATTCTGCATTTTGTACATGTTGAATCCTTGAATCTTTTGTTCACATCTTAAATTGTCACGTGTTGGTTGCCGGTTACAGGTACACAGAGCCTATCCCAGGGCCAATGGGCGCGAGGCAGGGATTCACCCTGGGCGGGGCACCAGCCCACTGCAGGGTGCACATACACACACCATTCCCTCACACACTCACACCTATGGCCAATTTAGAAACCCCAATTCACCTGACGTGCATGTCTTTGGACTGTGGGAGAAACCAGAGACCCCAGAGGAAACCCACACCATCACAAGGAGAACATACAAACTTCACACACACAAGGCCAGGACCCAGATTCGAACCCCTCAACCTTGGAAATGTGAGACACGTCGTGTGATGTGAGGCACATCTTTTTTACTTTCAATTTAAATGAATGTAGAAAGGTTTTATTCTTTTCTATTGGTCCATTCATCACAAAATCTGACTCTGACCTGTGTTGTTTTTCATTGGTTTAAAAAGTGCTAATAATGCTAAATGACATCACTGGCCTAAATTTGCCAGTGGGAGGGGGAGTATGAGGAGTGAAAAAAAAATGCTAATGGTGCCGAATGACAAGATCATCCTAAAATTGTTAGTAGTAGGGGGGATAAGTGGAGTGACAAAGCAACCAACCAACCTGATTTTTTCCCATCACAATTTACCAAAGCATTGGACACTTAGTCTGAAAAATTGATCTGACTGGGTGAAAACCAAATGTGCGGCATCCTTGGTTAGACACAGTCTTCAAGAGGGAATGTTTATATCCAATAAAGCTGATGCCAAGTATGATAAGGTAAATGATTACTATTTGAAGGAAGACTGAATATTAACAACACAAAAATATCACCGCATAAATAGATAAAGCACATTATACTAGAAAAACAGTAAACATGGCTCACATCAGTGGTGGCACAATCAATAACAGAGCTGTCTCAAAAAAGTACAGCCTGATTTTTTATTTTTACACAGAAAATTGAGCAGTCAACAACTTAAGTCTGAACAAAAGTCATTTTGGTTACTTTTAGGTCAAGCAGAGCACTGAGTCGGAATGAAGTCTGCTTTGGTGATACAAGGTTTCCGCAGGGCATCGAGAATATTTGTCATTAATTAAGTTAAAAAGCATTCATTTAATTTGAGCTGACAGTGGCTCTGCTTGGCAAATTTATTATGAAACTGAATGCTTTCTCTCCAGTATTATGCCTTCCTCTGTATCAATAGTTGTAAGAGTTGGGGGGAGTTGGGGGCAAGAAGCATCCTAATTGCTCCCATCTTACCCTTCTCTTCTCTCTAATTGTGATGGAAATTTGCCCGTGGTATCAATATACTGACTTCATAGAGTCTCTCTTCTCATTTAAGGATGAGCTGCAAAAACACTTCCTGATTATCGGGGGTGCCCGGTTTGATTTTTGATGTTTGCTCAAAACAAAAATGGTTTAAGCTTGTTTTTTTTCTGAGAACACTATTAGTTGCTTTTATAAGTCACATACTGGACGGTTTTGTAATTTCAGGTCATCTTCAGTTTCTATGTGAGAGATGTGATGTCCAACCACCTGGGGGGGGGGTGCTAATGTTGCAAATCCTTTGTGTACGGTATGTGGGAAGAAGCTAGTGGATGAGGCTGTGAAACCATCAGATTACTTCATCAGCACCACAGCAACAGCATAGACTAATCATGTGCACCACAGCCCCCTCCACCCACTTTCCCATTGTAATGTCAAAAGTGTTGCTGTGGGCAAAAAGGTTTGGAACTTCTGGTCTTTATCACTATTATAACATTTTATTTTCATACATTTTTGTGTTCTTTATCTTTTCTTCTACCTATACCTTCCTCTGCCTGACTGATGTAAGCTGGGAATGAGTTACACCGATGTGCCTCAGGCAACAGCCGGCATTACAGAAATGCAATATTCCACTGTTTTATGTTTAATATGTTTAAGGAGTTCTGTCTTTAAATGAAGCCCTGCTTTTTCACGTCCACTTCCTTTACCATTTCATTTTAATAAGTGAAGATATAAATAATTGAAGGTCACTGCCACGAGCACTGTACTTCACAAAGACATTGTAAATTCCTTCAGGTGGTCGCCAGATGGCAAATATTACATTAGCAGATTGGGAAATAATCCAATATCAGTTCCCATTCTCTGTCTATGGGTCTGTCTCAGATTTACCCTAAGGTCCATAATTACTACCTACAAAATGAATGTGACTGACCTGACATGGATTAGATTTGGATTTACTGAAACTCATTTATACTGTAAAAAACATGTGAAAACTACATGGGGCAGCTGGTGGCCAGGGAGTTGTCCCTGCGATCGGGAGGTTGTGGGTTTGAACCCCAGGACTGCCAATGGCACCACTGAGGTACCCTTGAGCAAGGTACCGTCCCCACACACTGTTCCCTGGGCGCTGTGTTGCTGGCTGCCCACTACTTCACTTGGTGAATGGGTTAAATCCAGAGAATGAGATTCACATTGTTCACACTGTGTGCTTTGGTGTGTTCATGTGTGACTATAAGGGGCCACTTTGATATCAGCGGTGAAAAATGTGGCAAATGACCAGCTAACAAAAGAATGACATATTGCACATCTTAACATTTAAAAACACCAATAATTTAGAATGTGTATCATAGTACTAACAAAACTAATTTTGAGCATAGATTATAGCATGTGAGAGGAACAAAGACGAACAAGTTGTAGTGGCACCTTTTTAAGAATGATCCTACTGTTGCACAGGTGTCATGGGTGTAGGAAGAGGGACACACATGCAGGAGTTTAGGGATCTGCTTTTAATGTAAAAACAGGAAAACAAGCAGCAAACACACACGGCAAAACAGAAATGGAGCACTGGCTTGTGTGGCCAGAAACAGGATTCAGGTGGGCAAAATCCCTTACATTAACACATACAGAAATCAGTCAAAGACCCCCTCAAGGATGCATGCAATGTCCATGCCTGTGAGGCCATTATTAGTGGTTCACTGATGACGAGGCCATTGGATTTTGAAGGGACCCTTTACACACACCCCTGCAGAGGGGAGGTCTGCACCAAGCAACTACACAAGGTTGCATGGTGCTGAACGGCGAGGTCAGTGGGAACCAAACACACAAGGCCCCAGTAGCAGACCAACACTGCATTGGGGACCCTCACTCAAGAGGGGAGCATGAGCCAGGCACAACAGAACCAGAACTAGACAGGCCCACTCACAACACAAACAGAAAAGTGATGAGAGAATGATAGCAAGAGTGACCAGACGCCAGCCTCATGGAAGAGGTGGCTTAAGTAGGACCAAACAACCAAGGTGCAGGTGAGTCCAATGAAGGTATTTGGTCAAACCACACCAGGGATTCAGAAAGGGGGAACTTAGGATAGGGGCAGAACAAACTGTCAGAACAGAAGTCCCATAGCTACAGAGCAAAACAAAGGTAGTGTTAAACCTACACATTTTCATTAAGATTGGCGATTCACATTCTGAATTTTATTTGGCTATTGGCCATTGGTCATGACCATCAGGTGACAGAAATCTCTTATTCTATGTCAGCCACATAGGACTACAAGCAGACCATGTTCATCAAGTGTCGTGTGGACTGCAGAAGTCTTAGTGCATGAAATCATCAAACAAAATTTGGTAAAAAAAAAGAAAAAAAAAAAGAAAAAATAACTTTGACAAACTCTATATGCTCGGCTGCAATAAGGTATTGAACAATGATGAGACAAATCTAACTTTTAACTGATGTACATTTAGACTTAAAAAAAAAAAAAAAAAAACTTCTAGTAATACATACAAAACTAAAGTTATCTATCGTGTCCTGTGTCAGTGGGGTATAAATGTGAGGTGACTCCAGTGTGAAATTCCCTTGGTCATTCATCAACATGAGATTTGAAAATGCATAAATAAAACTTACAAGCCATTTAGTCAATGGCTATTTTAAAAATGAAAACAATAATTAAGAAGTTTAAAACAACTGAAGCTGTAAGGAACCCGTATGTTTATTATACCCAGTGCACAGTGAGGAGGATGGTTAGGATGAGGAGGCCAATTCTCTCTGGAACTAGAGATTTGCAGCATTTTAGTGTCACCAACTGTCCAAAAAACTTGGATGCCTTCTCCAAAGGTCCTCCAAAGGCCCTGGGAACCTTGTTAGAACAGATGGCATTATGGACTTCATGAAGTATCAGGGGGGTTTAAGTAAAAATCTGTCTGTCTCTGCCAAAAGACTAAAATCTGGGCCGTGGTCAGACCTTTCAGAAGGACAATGATCCAAAACTTACATCTAAATCCACACAAAAATGGTTCAGTGACCACAGGGTCAAGCTTTTGACATGGCCTCCCCAGTCCCCTAAGCTACACCCCATTGAAAATCTGAAAAGGATGAACCGAAGAGGAGAGTCCAAAAGAAAGGACCTAGGACCCTGAAGAATCTGGAGGGATTATGTATTGAGATGGTGTCTCAGGTTACTTGCAGTGAATTCTTAATTCTCTTGAAGGCATTCTTGAAGGTTTATGTTTCTTTAGATTAAATTTACTTCAGTGAAATACTATAGATAGCTGTTTCAGGGGTGTGCAATTTAGCTGCCATCTTGATTCATTTTTTCTGTTGTCAGTTTGTTTGGTTTATTATGCATTCTGGGATACTCTAGGTTGCTTAAGGCACATGATCATCCTTTCCATTTTGTGATGACATCAGGATAATATTCCAATGCCCTAGTATAATTTCTACCTTAGCTTCTATTGTACTTTACTACATAGGGAACAAGTGGTTGATCTGAAACACACCCATTATTGCATTGTAAAAACCCTTGGGTGGGCAATTTTTTCTTATGTTTGGTGGCTTCAAAGTGTACTCTGATGCACTCTTCTTTGATGAAACTGCACTGAGAGTGCACATTGTCAGCTAGACACAAAACAAGCTCTTATGTGAGACATCAAGACCTAGTTTTTAAGATAAGACCTTTTAAAGGGCTTGGAGTCCAACATGAATTTAAGGCTTGAAACTCTTCACAAACATGTTTTGTGTTTCTGAACCATTCCCAGGACCTTCAAAAACAAAGATCTGAAATCTAATAGCTATGGTCTTCTGTAAGTTCTCCTTTAAAATCAATGTTCAGTGTGAAAACAGAGAATTCAATCCCTGTAGTTCTGAAGATGTTAGAGGAATACTTCAGTATTTTTCAAATGTATCTATATCTTCCATGTCTGGTAACTCAAATCCCATTACTTCGAAACATGCATTATATGGACAAAAGTATTGGGACACCTGACCATTACACCAACAGGGACTTTAATAAAGGCTTTCCACAAGATTTTGGAGTGTTTCTGTGGGAAATTTGTGCCCATTCATTCTGGAGGGCATTTATGAGGTCAGGCTCTGATGCTGGACAAGAAGGCCTGGCTCACAATCTCCTTTCCAGTTCATCCCAAAAGTGTTGGATGGGGTTGTGGTCAGGGCTCTCTGTGGGTCAGTCAAGATCTTCCACACCGAACTCATCCAACCATGTCTTTATGTGCACTGAAAGAGAAAAGGTTCTGCCCCAAACTGTGTCTACAAAGCTGGAAACATGGTTGTCTAAAATGTCTTGGTATGCTGAAGCATTATGATTGCCCTTCACTGGAAGTAAGCGGCCATTTGAATGTAATAAGTAAGAGGTGTGTCCCAATACTTTTGCCCATATAGTGTATATCCCACCCCTTGACAGCTGCCACTGTTATGAGATAATCAAAGTGAGGGGCCTAGTCCAATCCCTGAAAAACAGATGTGTCCCAGTACTTTTGCCCATATAGTGTACGTATAATAGAAGCAACAGAAAGTTGATTCAGCAGCTGCCCTTTGATTTTCACTTCTTTTCTAAAATAAAAAGGAAACTATCGAAGTGAAAGTGACCCTTCTGTGAAACATGAACACACATTGTGAAATTCTTTCTTTGTATTTAACCCATTCACCAAGTGAAGCAGCGGGCAGCCAGGAACACAGCGCCCGCAGTGTGGCAGTAAGTGGGGACGGTACCTTGCTCAAGGGTACCTCAGTGGTGCCACTAGCAGTCCTGGGATTCAAACCCACAACCTTCTTATCGCAGGGGCAACTCCCTAACCACTACGCCACCCGCTAGATTGTCTGAACTATTCATTGTGCTAAACAATCACATGCTACAGATGCAGAACAAGACTAAAACGTTTTCCCTTAATTAAGCACTTTCACTGGAGCTTCAGATGCTGAGAAAAATAAAACATTTTTAAAAATGCACTGTTTTATTGACTGGTGCTTCAGCAAGGAGGACTCATCCTTTCATCACTTTATCTTCATCATCATCAGCTATAAGGGCATACAGAGGGCATCCAATATTATGACTCTGAAAGTGAGCTCAGAAATGGGAGTTACAATCTTATCTGTAAAGAGCCAGCAGGCTGCTGGTTTTATTACCAAAAAAATCAGAACCACACCTGATTCTGCTTGTTTAATCAATTGATCTGGTGAGGTCCTACTTTACTGGAGTGAAAACCTGTAACCAAATAACGCCTCTAACAGCATTTAGTTATATAGTATAACTACATGTCTGACTTATACAACATGTAAGTCATAATATCACATAGTTAATTCATAGTTGTTCATTTCATATAGTCTATAGGCCATTTATGATGGGACATTAAGTTTAAGGAGCTATTAGAAACAATAGTGTGTTTGCATGGATAAGGACATGTTCACACATGCACATACACTCCACAGAGGGGTTGTCTGAGCAATGCCATATGGGGCTCTCTTTTTGGTTCCTTAAAGAACATTCTGAGTTTGAAGAACCTGATATTAATGAGTGGCTGCTCCATACTGTCTCATTTCATTGGCAGTGCCTGTCTATGGAGATTATACTGTCTCTCACACATCTCATTTTACAATACTGGTTCTTTTAAGAGCCATCCACTGGTTCTTTAGGGAACCAAAAATGTTTTTTTTTTCCATGGTGTTATGCAAAGAACCCATTCTGACACCTTTATTATTTTTTTTAAATAGTTCAATGTCTTAAGATCCAGCCAATATTACATGGTAAACAAGCTTCAGAGATTTCAAATGAACATTTCTGTTGAAAATAGTCAGGAATAATTTTACACTCTTAAAAATAAAGGTGCAGTGCCATAAAAATAGATAGATAGATAGATAGATAGATGGATAGATAGATAGATAGATAGATAGATAGATAGATAGATAGATAGATAGACAGACAGACAGACAGGTAGACAGCTAGATAGATAGATAGATAGATAGATAGATAGATAGATAGATAGACAGACCCACAATTATTATTTTTAGAAATGGTTCTTCAGGTAAAATAAAAAGTGGTTATTCTAAGAAGAACCCTTGTGGCACCCTTTTTAAGCACTTCAGTTCTGTTTTTGTTCCTCAAACTAGCTCAGAGCTCTGCTCAGAAAGCAAAAATATTGCGCTCTCTGGGAATTCCTTTGAATAACCCAAAGCACAGACTGAAGCTGTCATACAAGTCTGAACATTAAAACATTAAAGTCAGATCTGGCAGTGCTGCACAATTACAGTCATGTCAGTATGTAGAACTGCACACTAGAACTTCAGAATAGGGATGTGGGAGTGTGTTCATTTTGTGCAGAGGACTTTATTTATGTACTTATTGTGCTAGACGTTCTCTGGTTAATTGTTCTGTGCTTCCTCTCTCATCCCTGGAGATATCAAAGAGAAAGTTACAGAACACGCTTGAAATTCTTACCCCATTTCTTGGTTGCCATAGAAACCATAAGAAAAGGTCAGACACCATTGCTCCTTCTTTTTTGAGGGGTGGGAGGGGGTGGGGGTGGGGGAGGGGGCTGCAGAAATAGTCCGAACCACATTCCACTCATTAAAAACCATGCTGCCTATCCTTCACACAGTCCGCACTGCCAGCCATTCACTCACATAAATAGCACCGTGAAGCGCTGTTTGGTGCGAATGCAAACATTTGCGAACACATGTAGCATGCATATGCACACAAACACACATTGTTTGAAGTGCGATTTTATGTATACTGAGCAGAACGTGGCACAGGCCAGCCAGTGGACTGTGGATGTGTGGATGTGTGCATATGTGCATGCGCTTGTGTGGGCAGTGTTCATTTCCTATTAGTCTTATTAAAATAGTACTTAAAGTTTAACAGTTTAATAGTATAAAATGCTTGAAGTTAATTATGAACTAACTGAGATCCATATTGTGTTTGCACATATTGACTGGGCCTGTCATGATAACTTAAAGTTCATCAATTATAATGATTTTGAATAAAAAAAAAAAACCATCAATTGAAATATTTTGATTAGGCAATTTAATGGTCAATGATTTGTTGGCAGTTTGCATAATGTCATGCTACTGATCTCTGTAATGGTAAGAAATAACTGGATGGTCACACCCATTTTTTTTTTTTTTTGGGTCTAATCATATGCTTTGAACCGCTCCAGTCAAATGTTTTGCGTATGTTTTTTTGTTAGCGCATCCTCTACACAGTGCAAACGGAAACATATTTCTGCAAGCTTTACTGTACAATTTCTTTTTGTTTGCTGAGTTAAGAAATAAATAAAATAAAAAAAAACCTTTTTTAACTTCTTAAATTGGCCAGGAACTGCCTGCAGCTCCAAACTATTGCTGTACACTTTATTCATACAGTTACTGAATAATAAGCCTTATGATGCAATAAGGCTGCGATTTTAATAGGTTAAAGCTTTCTGTATGCATCAAAATACTTAGCACCTTCTTATGCATGGTTTCTTGTTGTTCAGTTAAGCCCATTTTTATTATTTTGCTTTTTTTAAAAAACTCAGATTACATGATCAATCATCAAATTAATCAGTTGATTACTCGATCAGCAATATAATCAACAGTGACAACACTGATATCCACCAGTACATAAAGCACTGTATTACTGAACGAGTTTTGAGGACACTTGGGCAAGCTGGGCTTTCCTTGCCTCTGAAAGGATCATCCTCCGCTACTAGGGTTAGGCTGAGAAATTTCTTCTTCGCGGGCCAGTCACTGAATTATCCGAAGAGCCAGGAGCAAAATAAGTATGATAGATGGTTTTAATCCATTATTCCAATATAGACTTTGATGTTGCCATAGTCATGGCCTGAGCTAGCTGCGAAATTCAATTAGCTTGCCATTTTCCCCCTTAAATTCCCATGAAAGAGTCTGGGCTGAAAAATTATACTTAAGCCTACCTGGGCGCGCTGTAACTTCTTTAGGACTGCTGTTGTTGGCACTTCTGAGTGGATGTCATCTCTAGACACAGGCAACATCCTAGTTAATTAATATCAGGGTTTCAAACTGAAAATGCTTAAACTCTGGTGCTCAGGCTGTCATTACAAAGCCATTCTCTGACGATTGTTCACACTCATTTGGACTCAACTCTTGCACTGTTAATTAGATAACCATGCTAGGATGTTAGTAGCAGGGTTTCTCTGCTTAATGCACCTTTGTGTAACAACGGGAGCCTCTTATCTGTTTTTCGCCATTCAGTATTAATTACTACATGTCTCTTAGACACTCTGTAAATCATAATACTAGTAGTGCTATCTAGGGTTGTCCCAAGGAGGATGGGTTCATGAAATGAGCTGATGAGTAGAATTGGTGTTTAATCAAAGAAAACATTAAACTTTGCAGCCTGTCATGGCATTCCTAAATGCACCTGTGTTGCTGCCATTACTGTTAAAAAGCAGTTCTTGAAGGATTCTTGGTAAAGCCAGTGATTATACTGACCCATGAGTTCACACACAGAAAGCCGTTTGAATACTCAAATGCCTACGTAAATTGTAAATTAAAAATGGTTCTAAATAACACCAAACAGGCTTCCACTCTTGTTACAAGCGAAATGACTGTTTTTGAATAGTTTGTGGACTCTTTTTTGTTGTAAAGAGTTGGGAACATCTTAAAGGGTTATATTTTTTGAGCTAATAAACTAATTAATTATATCTGCTCCCATTACTTATATCTTATTTAGTCGGTTCATACACTGATCAGCCACTACATTAAAATCACCGACAGGGGAAGCGAATAACTTTGATCACCTCATTACAGTGGCACCTGTCAAGGGGTGGGATGTACACTATATGGACAAAAGTACTGGGACACCTGACCATTACACCAACAGGGACTTTAATGACATTGCATTCAAA
>JBBPCZ010120440.1:5000-10372 GCA_037974445.1 Brycinus macrolepidotus | reverse complement strand
AGTATACTGGTGGTGCTGAATGCTGAGTGGTTGGAACTCCTTTATCTAGGCTCCTTCTATCTTTAGGCACTTTGCAGCCTGTCGCAGTAAAACATTAGTTCCAGTTTCTTTCATTTAATCTACTCAATATGCCAAAGATAAGACTGATAAGATAAGATTGAGAGGCATAAAATAGTATTTCTGCACCAACAAGGTGATTCAAAGCAAACTAGGAAGAATTGAGGAATTGACAGTAATTAGAGTGTGCATGATGATATGGCATGTTTTTAAATTTCCCTTCTGCTCTCTCATACAGTAAGAAACCTGATGAACCCAATTATATGTAATTATATGTTTGTAGTGTTTTTGTTAGCAATGACACCTTAAAAAAACAACAATATATAGTTGAAATGAAATGCTAATCTAAATCTCACTAATCTTACTGAAGTGATCACAGTACTTGGGCCTAAAAATCTGCCACAGCATCCTTGATAGCAGTCGGTAATCCAAGACCTTGAATTCCATCATTTCTTACTTATTCTTTGCACTTTGGCTCTGTTGTTTTTCAAGCAGAATCAGACCTGTAGTTGAGAAGGTCTTGGATGTTGTACCATCTCCTAACCTATAAAGGACTTTTTTTTATTTCTACATTACTGTATAATGTACATGTACATTGTGATGCCAGCACCAACCAGTACCCAAAATGTTCGTTTTGAAAGTTTATATTAGCTTTTGTTCTACATGGCATAGGACATGGCAGTTTGTTCGACATGGTTGTGAAGTCTTGACATGCCCACCAGTGTTCTTTTGAGGGCAATTTAGCAACATTGCCTTATCCGGATCCGTCCCGGAGGTGCTCTAAGGGTTTAGTACTTACAGTGAAGAGTAAATTGCATCATGATACCAGTTTTCTCCATTCCAGATAACGATGCTGTGTTTAACTGCATTTCTGTTGTTTGACCAGTTTACAAAACATTTACTTACACTTACAGATGAGTGAGAGTTTTATAAACTGGCCAGACAGCAGAAAGAGACTTAACTGAACAACATCAAATTTCTGCAACTGCAAATTTCCCACTTGTGGGACTAATAAAGGATGATCTTATCTTGTCTTATCTTACCAGTCTAAGTCCAGAAAACTGAAGTAGTTTTGCACCAGTACTGATCCCATATTAGGACCTGTGCTGGTGCTGGCAATAAAACACAGCCTCGGTATCTGCAGTGGAGAATACTGAATACTGATATACTGAATACTGATATGCTGAATACTGACATACCGAAACACCCTGACTCTTTTCTAACTTACCCAAGACCACAGTGTGTATGTGTGTGTGTGTGTGAGTGTGTGTGTGTGTGTGTGGATTTTGCAATAAATAATCAAAGCATGAGTGGACCTTGTGTGTGGGTGGGTGTGAGGGTGTGTGGGTGTGTGTGTGTGTGTGTGTGTGTGAGTGTGTGTGTGTGTGTGTGTGTGGACTTTGCAGTAAATAATGAAAGCATGAGTGGACCTTGTGTGTGTGTGTGTGTGTATGTGTGTATACACGCTTTTGTGTAAAGCCCCATTTGAATGTGAAGAGCTGCTGTTCTGCCTGTTTTAAAGGTGTAGAAACTTCGTCCGAGTCAAGGGGAGGGAATTTAAATTCCAAAGCGTTCAGCGCCGAGAAAATTCCTCGGCTGCTCTTTTATCACAAAAGCCCTTTTCTTTCAACTCTCTCTCTCTCTCTCCCTCTCTCTCTTTCTCTCTCTCACTCTCCTCCCACTCTTTCCTCTCTTTCTGTCTTTCCCTCTAACCCCCCCACCCGCCACCCCCTCCTTTCTCCCTCCGTGGGATTTTTACTTCCCCTTTTCAGCGCAGGGAAGGTCACTCCTCCCCCGTTGCCTCTCTGACCCGCCCATTCTCTTTCCAGCCCCTCCCCTTCCTCTTGCCCTGCAATGCCATTGAAGACGAGCAGCCCCGACTGGCCGCTCCCCCTTTCGCCTGGGACAGAGAGCCATAGAGAACAGCCAGTGTGCTCTGTAGCCCCGCCCCTTTTACTAGCTGCCCCTCTCTCTCTCTCTCTCTCTCTCTCTCTCTCTCTCTCTCTCTCTCTCTCTCTCTCTCTCTCTTTTCTCAGTGCCCCTCCCTCGCCCATTCCCGTCCGTGGTGCAGAAGCTCTCTGATCTTATCCCTCCATCAGACAGGGCGAGATAGACAGAGAGAGAGAGACCGAGAGAGAGAGACAGAGACAGAGAGAGAGAGAGAGAGAGAGAGAGAGAGAGAGAGAGAGAGAGGGACAGACAGTCTCGAAAGGGAACCAACACTGCATACCAGCAAATGAGAAGCGCGAAGGTGAACAGCTGATCTCTCTCTCTTTTTTTCCACGCCGCTGGATCTTCCTCTAGCAGGGTGGGTCCAGGACCCTCCCCCTCCCCCCACCCCTCCGCTCTCTCTCCTTCTTGTCAGCTGGGGAAGCGATCGTTCGTCCCCGCGCGCTCGACTCGTCTCTAGGATGCGCTGAGGGAACAGGATGGTGCACCAAGAAAACTGTGCCTATCAGGTAGGAGCAGCAAAACTGGCATCAAGATCCTGTAACTTTTCATTTCAGTGTCATTTTGTATGTGCCCATCCCGTCGTGGGACGATTTCGCCATAGAAAGGGGTCCCAAATGGGAATACATCAACATACACTGTAGTGAACATATTTTTATGGTTTCTATAAAGTTATTGAGGAGGTTTTGGTTGCCATTGTGACAATATACTAGTTATATATTTTCTAGCTGCTTGTCCCATCGTGTGAAGATTTAACGGTTCTATATCTCCTTTAGAGATAGGGCTTTAGCCGCTTATCCCGTCCTGGGAAGATTTTGCCATAGAAAGGGGTCCCAAATGGGAATACATTATCTTATACTGCAGTTAACACATTTTTATGGCTTCTATAAAGTTATAGGGCTTTTTGGGTTACTATAGCAACAATATACGAGTGATGTACGTGGATCCCGTAATCAGAAGGTGTTCAGAGCTGTTAATATGGGTGAAGGTTAGACAGACCGCTCCCCACGTATGAGGTGTGTGTGTGTGTGTCGTGTCTGCTGTTATTTAGGAATATGAATATTTAATAGTGCAGTGGGGCTGAGAAAGACAAACACACTCCATGTTTCCACTTTGAAGGGGGTGGAAGTGCCTGTTGGGAGTGGATGATTATGATTCTGTGTGTGTGGGTGTGTGTGTGTGTGTGTCTGTTAGGCCTGTGTTTGGGAGGGTGCTTGGTTGCTAAGTGCACCCCTGGCTTTAGAGAATAATGCCCCCCCCATCAGTTGTCACTGGAGAAGGAATAAAGGTGTGTGTGTGTGTGTGTGTGTGTGTGTGTGAGTGTGAGTGTGATTGTATGTGTGAGAGCGTAGGAGTGATTACGGCTATAAATGTTTCAGATTTAATGATATTTTTGACTGCCAGAAGGACCAGTTTTGTGTGTGTGTGTGTGTGTGTGTGTGTGTGTGTGTGTGTGTGTGTGTGTGTGTGTGTGTGTGTGACACAGATTGGTGTGTGTGGGCTGAACAGCAGCAGAAGTGTCCCACTTAATGCTAAAACAGGTGTGATTTAACCACCACACAGCAGCAACTGATTCTCTCTCTCTCTCTCTCTCTCTCTCTCTCCTATCAGTTTCTCACCTCTCTCGCTCATCATCCCCACGTCTTTCTCTCTCATGATTCATCTCTGTTTCTTGTTCATTACCTGCTGCATTATTTCTGAGTCTGCAGCAGCTGCGTTCCACACCCAGAGGAGAGAAAAATTCAGAATAAAATCCTTACTCGGTTCCAGCCTGTTTCTCCTTAACAAAACTGAGCTCGGTTTAACATCAATATGAGATTCTGACCATTTTACTCCCACTTCTTAAATTCAGCTCCTGAGAAAGAGCTTCCTCCAATCTCAGCCCGATCCCAGTTTAAGATCTTAAAATTCTGTTTCTTTTCTCTCACTGCTCTGATCTTTATTTGTCTCAGATCATCAGATCTTCAGATAAAACCAGAAGATCCAAAAGAAAACTTGGTTTTCTCATAAATGAATCTGTACAACATCTGAAATTGGTCTCAGTGATCTCGACTACCAAAGTCATACAGTTTTGAGATCCATAAGGTTGTTAAAGAGAAGAAACTGAGAAGCCGATGAGAACAGCAGGAGAACTTCTTCTTGTAAGGATGAAATGTTCCCGACTTTCAGTGTAAGATAATAAAAAAAGATGGATTCCAAAGTTATTTTAGAACATTTTTTTGAATCCGGTCACCATGTAGCTTAAAAATAAGCCTAAAATGGAGATACAAGGTTTTGCTCTGACAGTGATGATGTGTTATTAGTCTGCAGAACTTCCAAATTAGGTTCCAAATTAGAACCCATAAGAAAACCCCTTACCAGGTACCAATGTTTTTTCTTTTTTTTTTTTGAATTTGGGATCTGCTTATCGGTTCCTAAGCACTGCGTTTCTGCAAGGACATGCGTGGCTTTCTGCCAGGAATACATCAAGCATCCACATATGAATATTGAACATATTAATTAGCATTTTACTCCCGTTGCTGCTGGGACATTATGAATGTTCAGAATTAAGATATTTTTGTTATCTAAACATTTGCCTTCTTTTTTGTACCTTTATGGACTTGAAATGGGGAATCGATAAGAATCTGAATCAATAAGCAGAACCAGAATCGGACTTGGAATTGGAAATGGAATTGGATTCGGAACTGGAATCGGAATCAGAACTGGAATTGGAATTGGAATCGGAGCTGGATTTTGAATCGGAATGGGAATTGAATCAGAATTGGAATCAGGACTGGAATTTGAATCGTAATTGGAATTGAATCAGAATTGGAACTGAATCAGAATTGGAACTGATTCAGAATTGGAACTGAATCAGAATTGGAATCAAGACTGGAATTTGAATCAGAATTGGAATTGGAATCAGAATTGGAATTGGAATTGGATTTGATCAAATTCAAACGATTCCCAGGCCTATTTAACACCATATCAGTCCTTCAGCCAGCCTTACTTAATAGTCTGCAGCGGCTGTGCTTCAAATACGCTCCGCCTCGGCTCCGTCCCATTCGCATGGCTGCTCTCGTTCCCATAGTCCCTGTGCTCCAGTATTTTCTCTTAATTCCCACCGTGGATCTGATCGCGTGCGGATAAACGGGAGCTGGAACGGTTGTGTAATAGGATGTGGGGTTCCTCTTCAAGGAGGCAAAGTGGGATTACACTGAGACCAGCCAGAGGAGAGAGAGAGAGAGAAATAGTGAGAGGGAGAGAGAGAGAGAGAGAGAGAAATAGTGAGAGGGAGAGAAAAGAGAGAGAGAGAGTGAGAGAGAGAAATAGTGAGAGGGAGAGAGAGAGAGAGAGAGAGAGAGAAATAGTGAGAGGGAGAGAAA
>JBBPCZ010120440.1:0-2500 GCA_037974445.1 Brycinus macrolepidotus | reverse complement strand
CATGACACAATATTTTCACACATCATAACTGAAAAAACAATTCCAAGTTAGGCAATCAAGTTTAATACACATCTGAAACCAAACCTAAAAACACACACACGCACACACCCATTCACGCACCACGTTTTGAAATTTATTGTCTGTTTATTGTTGTGGAAACTCGTCGTTCCAATGATGTCAGTCTGCTGCAAGGAGCTGCCCAGTGACATCTGCGAGTGTTTGTGTGTGTGTGTGTGTGTGTGTGTGTGTGTGTGTGTCTGTGTCTGTGTGTCTGTGTATTCTGGGAGACGTCCCACTGGATCTGTGCTGCATTTCCAGCCCAGTTCGTTTCGAGTAAGAAACATCACCATGGAGAAAACGATGCATTTTGTACTGCCGCTCCTCTAAAAAGGCAAAAAGAAAACAATTTAACCTCAAACACACACCGAGCTTGACGTGCCCATGGACGCGACGTGAGCGCAGCGTGATTGGCCCGTTGCCGGTCAGCGCGTGGGTGTGATCGAGTGTGAAGCGTACCAGTCACGATCGTCCCTTGATTACACTCTCTGACTCATAAAGGTTACGGTATGAAGTCAGCCTGACTGATGGAGGTGGGAGGGAGGAGGCAGAGTTTTTTTTCCCCTCTCTCTTTTTCTCTCTCTCTTAATTCAGCTTTCTCTTTTTTTTGCTTGTTCAAGAGAAGCCCAAAGCCTTTTCACAAAACAAAAGGCTTTTATTAAAATATGCACATTAATACTTTCACATCAGAGCTCGTGGTTGCTCATGGTTTGTTCACTCCTTTTTATACTCGGAGCTCCGAGGTGAAGTAGGGCACCCAACTCCATACACACACAGCCCTGCGGCAGAGCTTCAGCCACTAGTCAGCGATGAGCTTTTTGTCAAAGCTGTTAAATAAAATCTCTCTGAGTTTATATTGTCGGTGTTGCCACATTGTTTTTCATCTTCATTTGTAATAAAAGCTTAGCAATAAAATACCACATCAGTTGAAAAAGCCTCAATGTAAAAAGACCTCACATTGTCTAAGCATTAAAGTCGCATTCTAAAAATAAAAATAATGTCTGTGACTGAGTTTTCAGGGCTGTCCACTGAGGGCTACTCTTATCTGTGAAAATAGACAGCAGCTGTGTGAAACCACATAAGCAAGTCTATTTGATATTCCTGAACGACTACACAGTTTGAGGTGGTTTTAAAGATGATTATGATTTTCTTCAGGCTAATTAGTGGAGTTTAAGCTTCTGTTACCTGTTAGCATCATTAGCCAGTGCTAAAACTGAAGAAGAAACACTTCAGACGCTAAACTCAAAGTGCACCAAAAGAACAAAATGTTATGTAAAAAGACACAGTGTATGTCAGTGTGTTGTTGTAATGAGATGATTGATGCTGGAGTGTTTTCACAGCAAGCTTGTCTGTCTCTAAATTTGATTTCTCACTTGAACACCTGGGCTGATGTTCTTCCAGTCATGTGTGTATGGAATTGTGTGCGGCATTCTGTTTTCCTGAATGTGTGTGTGTGTGCGTGTGTGTGTGTGTGTGTGTGTGTGTGTGTGTGTGTGTGTGTGTTATTGTCCTGCAGTACTGGGGCAGGCGGATATAGGAGATAAGTCATCGTGCATCACCCATAATCCTCTGGGATCAGCTCTGAATCAGGCTCACTTCTTTTTTTCCCTTATCCAGCAATGTGTGTGTGTGTCTATGTGTGTGTGTGTGTGTGTGTGTGTGTGTGTGCCCTTTGGTTTTTGCACATTAAAACTGTTTTCTACAGGCGTGCACACGTGGCGTCGCACTTCAAAGAGTATCCAGGCTGTTTCATGTTGCAAGAATGAAGCTTTAATAATCTCTGAGCTTTTACAATCTACCTGTGTGTGTGTGTGTGTGTGTGTGTGTGTGCGTGTCAGGGTTTGTTAATTATTGTCACAGTATTGCCTGTACATTCCAGCTGCAATTAGGTTTCCAGTGGAAACATATTATTTTGGTTTAAAATTCAGATTTTGATGTTTGATTTTTAATCATGAAAGATTTATTTTATAAAGAAGTGTTTTATTAGAGATGGTGCCAGAAAAACAATGAATCTGATCTGGTGTCTTACTGTGGGTTAGCTGAGGGTTTGAGATGCTCACCTTAATTAAAGCACATCAATTAAAAACAGCCCATTTTAAAGATTTTATTTTAATGAAGGAACAGCATATCAGTATCAGTACTGACCGATACTCAAGGGTTCAGTAGTATCGTGCCATCTCTAGTTTTTAGGTGGGAAGCGCCTCACTGAACCTGCAACTCACTCACTGGCTGAAGATTCTCCACAAGGGGGCGCCATCAGCATTCAAAACGCTTATGTATGTATGTACACACACTGCTATGCAAAACCACCCCTCATTTCTTCATATTTTGCTTCCAAAGATCCAGACTTTCATGTATTTCAATGCGGTCTTGAGGAACAGTTCTCCAGGCTTCCTGAAGGACTTTCAAAGTCTCTCATTTTCAGTCCAGTCCCTGAACCTGA
>JBBPCZ010120439.1:0-10372 GCA_037974445.1 Brycinus macrolepidotus | reverse complement strand
TCATTTCACTTTATTTATTATGACTCAACTTGTATACTTAAATGTTCTGATTTCTTTGTATGAATTCAATATTTGGCCTGATGGCAATATCTGGTGGAGATTTTGTGTCAATAGCCCACTTAGAAATCCCTTTACTGATAAAAATGCTGATGTGTCAAATACTTATTTTCCCCGCTGTAAGGGGCCACTTTATTTTCTAAATGTTTTGTTATTTGATATTAAGCATTTTTCACTCTGCTATCCACAGTTACCACATACAATAATCAACAGAAAGACACTGATTTGAAACTTATAATAGAAGCCAGTGGGCACATGCTGAATTAACTTCCCATTGGCATCTATTATAAATATGTGTTTGTGTCAGAAAATTTGCTGTTCTTTTCTATTTATTTTCTGTTCTGCTTAAATTTTTTAATAGTAACTGATGTGATAGTTAAGATCAGGTTAACCCCCTGACTACTCTCGCTCATTTTCTGTAACCGCTTATTCCTCACTAGGGTCGCGGGTACCCGGAGCCTATCCCGGGGCCAATGGGTGCAAAGTAGGGACTTGTCCACCATAGGGCGCATGCACCTTCACTCACAGTCAATTTAGAATCCCCAATTCACTTAACGCAACAGACAGGACTGATAAAAACTCCCCCGCTGTTTTTAAAAGATTTACAGTGCCTTAGCACTTCATTACAAATAAATACATACATAAATATAATATATTCAGAAATACATCAATTGTTTTCTTTAACATTTGATTTTGCGGGCATGTATTGTCATCCTTTCTTTTGTCTTTGGGAGAAACCAGAGAGGCTGGAGGAAACCCACGCCTCCACAAGGAGAACATGCAAACTCCATACACACAAGGCTAGGACCCGGATTCAACCTCCCAACCTTGGAGGTGTGAGGCACAGTGTTACCCACTGCGCCACCGTGGAACCTGCCACTGACTATTTTCCACTAAAGCATAGCATCACACTGGTATGATTTGGAGTGTTAAACAATGAACATTCTAACATATTTTAACTCATGACTCAACAATGAAAATTAATTTTGATTTAAGATGACAGTCAATATGACACTCTATATTTATACTTTTTGCATTTGACAGTTGATTGATAACTAAATCACACAAAACATGATCTGCATTCAAAAAACTTTCTTTAAAATCTGCATGCCCTGATTTTGCATGATCTGTACTCCATGGCTTCGCAAAATATATCAGTAGAGCTCCCCAGCATGAGAATCCACTTGACTACCAGATCATTCAAAAGTTCTGTTCAATTATTCAGATGCAGCCATGGTTTACATACTTAATGCTATGCAGTACACTCGAGAGTATAATGCATGCAAATATAGTGCATATCTGCTGTTTGTCCCAGCACAACTATTGAGCATGCTTTACATGCGTCAAAGCAATACTGGGAAATGACATTGCCAAGCTGTTGTTTTCATTACACATCTTTGTAAAATCTTAACAGAGTATTTATATTCTCCCTTATTTATATTTATTTTTTTAAATTATATTTATTAAGCCCCCTTGTAAAGGGGGCATTTGGCTGACACTCTTATCCAGGGCAACTTACAATCATTAGTTAAAGGGACAGCCCCCTGGAGCAACTGAGGGTTAAGTGTCTTGCTCAAGGACACAATGGTAGAAAGTGGGGGTTTGAACCTGAAACTTTGTGGTCATCGGGTTCACAGGCGAGTGTTTTACCCACTAGGCTACTACCACCCCCTACCTTGTATTTATTTATAACTACAGTGGCACTGTAACCATAGCAACCATGATTTGTGCTGTTGTTAAACAAATGTAGTAATTCTGTCAAATGCATCACATGTCAAAGTGTCGCTAACATCAAGGCTAACATCGTCTTATTGACTAGATATTTATTTAAAAAAACTGATAAACTTACAGCATCAAAGAGATGCTTGCTTTCTACATCAACACTGACCTGAAACTGCAGTTATTAAACTGCTGCTCTAAAAGTACGGCTCTGAAGTCACACAGTGTGTCCCCTGTCTTGAAAATACAAGTTTGCAAGCCAAAAATCCTACGCTGCAATGGACAGGACTGTTAAAAACTCCCCCGCTGTTTTGAAAAGATTTACAGTGCCTTAGCACTTCATTACAAATAAATACATACATAAATATAATATATGCAGAAATACATCAATTGTTTTCTTTGACATTTGATTTTGTTGGCATGTATTGTCTGTATTGTCATCATTTCTTTTGACATTTTGTGCAAAGAATGATCATTTTACTCTCCATTTCCTCATCTCAGTTTAGTACAGTTCAGTTCAGTTCCTGCCTCTGTCCACTCTTCTGTCATTTCTACCCTGTCTTCTCATCTCCTCTCAATTCTCTTATCATTCCCTCGACTGTCATGTCTTCACTTCACAAAGAACCAGCAGTTTTACTAAGAAGGCCAAAAAGTTTTTACTTTTACAGTCACACTCTGAATGCATTTACTACCCCACCACTTCCACAGTGAAATTAATGAAATGAAACTTAGTCAGGTTCCTACTCTTAATGAATGAACAGTGAATTTAGAGGTTTTGCTTTTGTGTAAAATGCACTGGGTTCATGTCAAGACTTTGCTGGACAGGGTGCTGGACAGAGTGTTGTTCAGGAATCGTTTGAGGAACATGATAAAGAGTTCAACGTGTGGCCTTGGCCTCCAAATTCCCCAGGTCTCAATCCAGTTGAGTATCTGTAGGATGTGCTGAAAGTCTGTGATGGCTCCACTTTGTAACTTCACCTTGCTGCTAACATCTTGGTGCCAGATACCACAACACACCTTCAGAGATCTTGTAAAGCTCATGCCTTTGCAAATATGTTAGGTAGGTCCCCCCTCCATTTCTATTGATTCATTCATCAAGATATGTTAATACTTCTTCTTTTTCTACTTTCGGCTGCTCCCGGGGTCGCTACAGTGGATCAACCGTCTCCATTTCCTTCTATTCTCTGCATCTTCCTCTCTCACAGCAACTGCCTGCATGTCCTCCCTCACCACATCCATAAACCTCCTACTAGGACTTCCTCTTTTTCTCTTCCCTGGCAGCTCCATCCTCAGCATCCTTCTCCCAACATATTCAGAGTCTCTCCTCAACACATGTGCAAACCAATGCAATCTCGCTTCTCTCTTTTCCACCAACTTGAGCTGTCCCTCTAATAAACTCATTCCAGATCCTGTCCATCCTCGTCACTCCCAATGCAAATCTTGACATTTTCAACTCTGCTACCTCCAGCTCTGCTTCCTCTCTTTCCTCAGTGCCACTGTCTCCAAACCAAACAACAAAGCTAGTCTCACTACCGTCTTGTACACCTTCCCTTTCATTCTTGCTGGTACCTGTCACAAATCACTCCTGCCACTCTTCTCCACCCATTCCACCCTGCCTACACTCTCTTCGTCATCTCTCTTTCACAGTTCCTGTTCCTCTGGACTGTTGACCCCAAGTATTTGAACTCCTCCACCTTCGCCAGCTCTATTCCCAGCATCCTCACCATTCCACTGTCCTCCCTCTCATTCACGCACAGGTATTCTGTCTTAGTCCTACCTTCATTCCTCTCTCTTTCAGAGCATATCTCCATCTCTCCAGTGTCTCCTCAACCTGCTCTCTACTCTCACTACTCTCACAATGTCATCTGCAAACATCATTGTCCACGGGGAAATCTGTCTGATCGTCTGTCAGCCCGTCCATCACCATAGCAAACAAAAAAGGGCTCAGAGCTGATCCTTGGTGTAAACTCACCTCCACCTAGAACGCATCAGTCACTCCTACCTCAGACCTCACTGCTGTCACACAGCCCTCGTACATATCCTGTACCACTCTCACATACTTCTTTGCCACTCCTGACTTCCTCATACAATACCACAACTCCTCCCTAGCCACCCTGTCATATGCTTTCTCCAAGTCCACAAAGACACAGCACAACTCCTTCTGACCTTTGTTGTGGGACTAATAAAGGTTTATCTTACCTTCACTGTACTTCTCCATCAGCACCTTCAGAGCACCTATAGTGCTCTTTCCTGACATGAAACCACACTGCTGCTCACTGATCATCACATCTCTTCTTAACCTAGCTTTCACCACTCTTTCCCATAACTTCATGCTGTGGATGATCATCTTTATCCCTGTTACTACAGCTCTACACATAACCCTTATTCTTGAAAATTGGTACTAGTACACTTCTTCTCTACTCTTCAGACATTCTCTCACTCTTTAAGATTCCATTAAACATTTTGGTCAAAAGCTCCACTGCCATCTCTCCTAAACACCTCCACAGGTATGTCTTCTGGACCAACAGCCTTTCCATTCTTCATCCTCTTCATTGCTGTCCTTACTTCCTTCTTGCTAATGCTCTGCACTTCCTGATTCACTCCGCATCCTCAAGCCTTCTCTCTTGCTCATTAGTCACTCAACATACTCCTTCCATCTGCTCAACACACTCTCCTTGCCTGTGAGTACATTTCCATTGTTGCACATCTTTCCCAGCTTGGTCCCTCTGCCTAGCCAAACAATACAGCTCCTTTTCTCCCTCCTTTGTGTCCAGCCTCTCATACAACTTGCTGTACACCTTAGCTTTAGCCTTTACCACTTCTCTCTTCACATTATGGTTCAACTCCTTATACTCCTTATCCTGTCTACTTTGTTCATCTCTCTGACTATCCCACTAACTCCTCCATGAACTCCACCTAACAGTCCTCCTACTCCAACCTCCACCACTTGATCCTTGGCTCTGTCCTCACTGTCCTCCTCTTTACTTTACTCTTTAACCTCCAGAGTCATCCTACAGACCACCATCCTATGATGTCAAGCTACACTCTCTCCAGTCACAATTTTGCAGTCTCCAATCTCCATCAGACTCACATTCCTACATAGGATATAATCCACCTGTGTGCATCTTCCTCCACTCTTATACGTTACCCTGTGCTCCTCCCTCTTCTTAACATACATGTTCACCACAGCCATTTCCATCCTCTTCGCAAAATCCAGTACCGCATGACCTTCTGCATTCCTCTCCTTGACTCCATTCCTACCTCATCTCCCCTGCTCCCTTCACCAACATGTCCATTAAAGTCTACTCCAATCACAACTCTCTCTCCCTTGGGTACACTCTCCACTACTTCATCCAACACACCCCAGAATCCTTCTTTCTTTCGGCTTGGGACCGGCACTAAGAAATACACTGGCTCAAACAGCACAAAATTCTTTCTCTGCATTTAACTCATTCACCCAAGGGAAGCAGTGGGCAGCCAGGAACACAGCACCCGGGGAGCAGTGTGTGGGGATAGTACCTTGCTCAAGGGTGTCTCAGAGGGGTCATAATATGAATTGTTACTGTATGACCAATGAGCAGCAGTGAGCAATTAATTTATAGATAAATGATTACATTAAGTGATCTGAAAAGTTCAGCTTTGGAAAATTAGTAATACCTGATTTCACATGGTAAATTGCATACCCCTGTACTTTCTCAGACTTTTACTTTTAACACACAGTGCACTGGTGTGTGTGAAATGATTTCAGTCAGCGGTCGATTCCAGCCGTCTGCTGGTACACGGCTTTAATAAACAAGAGATAATAGATCCCTGCTGCTTCTTTGGGAAACCCTATTAAGGTAATTAGTTTGAGGAAAGGTATTGGAATGAGTCCCTCAGATGGTGTGTGTGTGTGTGTGTGTGTGTGTGTGTCTGTGTCTGTGTGTGTCTGTGTGTTTGTGAGCATAAGAGTGGAAACAAAAGAGATTGGGAAAAGTTAACGATTCCTAGGGATGTAATCAGCGATGGCTTGCTGGTGCTGCTAAGTGTTAGTTTTGTTTGATGGTCAGTTTTGTAAGATTGCAATGCTGTGCATTTCAAGTCATGACCCGAGCGTAGAAAAGGACTCGCTATTTCTCTAAAAAGAGAACACCGGTTACCAGGTTAGGCAAGCTTTCAAAAATATTGATTAAAAATCTCCTTTGAACCTAAAAATTATACCCCCCAATTTGGAAAAAAAAAACCTTCATTTAAACTTGACCTAATAAAAAATCACATTCCACCAACTTTAGAGTCTAAAACATTATGTTATTGAGCAGTACTTAGTTGTTGTAGCCTATTAAAACAAGGCAGGTTAGAAACAAATTTGCCACCATATAATTGTCAGATAATGATACTCATTACAGCACAGTACTACTTTCTGGTCTAACTCCACTACCACAAACAGTAAAATCACAGAAGTAAAGATAATACTATAACAGACTGATAACATCTCATCAGTGGAGGTCTTATTCAACCACTTGTGGACATTAGAGGCCTCCTTAAATGAATTAACTGAATAGATGTGCTTTTCTCTTTCTTTTTTTGAGACAGAAGAGATACAGTTACACTTCTGCCACCTAGTCAGCAGTCTTGAAAGCAACCCTGAAATGATTGTACTCTAGTGCCACCTGAAAAAGAAAACTGAGGAAAAATCTGATGAGAAAGAAATGCTGGACGCCATTACTAGGTTATAAGACAAAGAAATTACATATGTTGCAACTATTAGATTTATATGAGAGGGTAATCTGGTAATTTGGATAGAAATGTTGAGAGAGCAAATATGGAAAATACAATCAATTAAATTCTTACTGCAGTAAGAAGCACTGCAAAAGCACTGTGTTGTTTTTTTTAAAACTTTGCATAGGGCCCAAAAAGCACCAAATCCACCCCAGCATATCTCACATGTGTTTGTTTAAATGGAAAGGTTCATGTTTAGACACTGGTTAAATCTGCGTTTTCTGCCATTTGGATTTTTAGCACTCTTGTATGAGGGCCTCCTTAAAAGGTCACCCCAACCAAAGCAGTAGAGATATTGACTGAGGATGCAAATTTGTTTTCACCAAAATATACTTGCACTGCAAGTCTGCAAAAATTTTGTTGGCAAATGTAAGTGTGACTGGAACCTTCAGGCTTCTGTGAAGCTTGTCCAACATAGCAAAAGCAGCTACGAAAGAATACATCTGTGGGTGGAGCACAGATTCATTTGATTTCCATAGGCTTTCACTCTTCCTGAAACTGTTTTATGTTATGCTTTCTCTTGTTTCTCCAATGTTGTTAAATGCGTTGCTGTATGCACCAGTCAGCCATAACATTAAAATTATCTGCTTAACATTGTGTGACCAGTCACAACATGTACTCCACAAGAATTCTGAAGGTGTGCTGTGTTATTTGGCACCAAGATGTTATCAGCAGACCTTTTAAGTTGCAAAATGGGGCCTCTATGGATTGGACCAGTTTGTCCAGCACGTCCCACAGATGATTGGATTGAGATCTGGGGAACTCTATGTCATGTTCCTTAAATCATTCCTGAACAAATTTTGCATTGTGGCAGGGGGCATTATCCTGCTGAAAGAGGCCACTGTCATTAGCGAATACCGTTGACATGAAGGGATACTTGCCTTGCAACAATGTTTAGATGGATGGTACAGATGGATTGGAATGACAGAGAGATATTGAAAATGTCTGTGAGAACATCTGCCAGCACTGTCATGGACAATCAGTACCAAAGAGGTTTTATGCCTCTTGACCTTTGTATGAGCCCTAAAGATATTTTATGCTTTTACAATTACATTTACATTTAACACATTTAGCAGACGCTCTTATCCAGAGCGACGTACATCAGTGCTCAAGTAGTCCACATGTGTTCTTCAAACCTGAAAAACTATACTTAAATCAACATCCGCTATTACTGCCAGCTAAGTTACACCTTTTAGACCTCACTATGACCCCAAGCTTGTTTATGTGATTTGAGCTGTTCTACAATTTATGGTAAGGGCAGTGGCAATTAAGGTAGTTTCAAGAAGGGAAGGTGCTGACATTTTATAAAGCAGACAAACAGATGTTTGTGGAACATATCCCCAGATAAGGAGCTGCTTTTACAGTGTACTAGAGTAACAACTATAAAACAGTCCAACTTTGATACCAACTTTGTTCCATCCTGCAGACTGCATACATTTTGTGTGATGGGAACCCTCTTTGCAAAAAAGAGAATAAACCACAAGCTCAAAATCGACAAAGAGTGTTCAGTGCTTCTTCTCCTAATTTTGATATCAAGATGGGGATGGGGAACTATTCTGGCATGGCACCCGAAGGGAATTTTTTTTTTTTAACTTGGCAAAGTATGATTCAGAAGGTATGGATAGAGATGTAATAACAGTCTGGGTAAGAGACTATGAACTTCCCTAGTGGAGGAACTTTTATTACAAGGTTACTGAAGCATTTGCAAGAGAAGCTGTATAAGGTGATAGAACAGGTTAAGTCTAAAAAAGAAGATATCAAGGAAAAGGCTGACTCAAAGAGAAAGACAGAAAGGAAGAAACAAAGTAGGGAAAGAAAACAGAGTATGACACAATAGGTTACAGGTGTACTAGGGGATGGAAGAAAAAAATAAGAAAAAAAGGGAAAAAATAAAACCTCAGAGAAAGTGTTCTTTGTATCCTGCAATGCCTCAAAGCTTCGACAGCAACCATGACCTTGACCGTGCGCACCGACAATATCATCTGTCCACACAACAGTCATCGCAGAGCACTCAGCAGCAAGGCTCAAGCTCATCTGGGCACCCAGGGTGCGCCCTCGCCCCTTCCCCCACCCCAACTGGATAGATTGTCGGAACAACCAGACTCTTCCATGGCCGAACTGATGGTGACTTTCCCCTCTGAAGATGAAAAGGAACGGCTGACAGAGGAACCCATCAGACTGAGAAGAGAAAAGGTGTGGGGGAGAGGCTGGGTCGACTCCGGAGCATCTGACACCTGAGGTTTGCTTGCACACAAACCAATTAGTTTTAGAAACAATTAGTCACCTTGAAACAGTCAGTGTGTCCACAGTGGGTACACATGTTAGGTATGATACCTTTTTAGCTTATCAAAAAAATGCTCCAATATATATTATTAGTACAGAAGAAGGAAGTTTCCTTTCTTGTAGATTCGGGCGTTACTCACTCTGTTATAAGAAGGGATGAGTTTGCCGACCCTCCAAAGCCTAGTGGTAATTATGTTCATTCAGTTGGGGCTTCAGGGACTACAGTAAAAGAACATTTCACTGTACCCCTGCGATGTGAGATTAGCTCCTCAAAAAGGGGTCAAACATGCATTTTTGTCGTCTGACTGCTGCCCCATAAATTTATGAGGGAGGTTTTTAATGTGTCTGATGATGAATAAGCTTAATTTCAACCCCCGACAGAGTTACCATCGTGGAGAGAGATATAGCAGATAGATTTTAACCCCTTACCAGTGTGTTAAATACAGCCCTGATCAAATGCTGTATGTTTATCAGTGGAAGCTGGTGAGATATGTGCTGCGTTTTTGTGGGAGGCGATTTCGTCCACTTCTATGTTTGAGATATAGTTCATGGAACTTCCCTGTACTGTTCCTCCCATGTTGGTTTAGGTCCAGGTAGTAATTATGAGTCTAGATGGCATTTCCTGTTAAAACAATTTGGGACAAAGGCTAACCAACTAAATGGAGATTTGTGCAGGGCTTACAGGTTGTGAACGCTGATGTTCAGCCTCGGGTTCCAAATGTCCTTAAGCCATATACCCTTTTGTCGAACGTTCTATAGTGCTAAATGATTTGCTGTTATTGACTTGGCCAATGCCTCCACCCCGAGTGTTTAATTTTGACGGAAAAGGCTACACCTTTACACATTTGTGCCAGGGGTCTTGTGAATTGCCTAAAATTTATAATAACGCACTGTGTAAAAGTTTGGAACCATACAGATTTCTAATGGTTCAGCCCTCTTACAGTATGTTGGTGATGACATGCAGCCCCACTAGACAGCGAGGCGAGGCTGATACCATCAAACTTCTTAAGCATCTGGCTGACAATGGTCATAAAGCCAACTTTTCCAACTGCAATTTATGCAGCAAAAGGCTACATTTTTGGGTCATGTGATCACAGCTGAGGGCAAATCCCTCTCACCCTAGTAAGCAGAGGCCATTCAAAACATACTGAAACCCTCTATTAAAAAAACGTTTCGTCATTTTTGGTATCCCTAATTATGTCGCATTGATACATGGAAATACCCTAAATTCTCAGCGCTTTGATACACGGAAAGAACCTAAATTCCAACGACAAAGTGGCTTGGACGGCTTAGGCCGAAAAGGCTTTCAACGACCTGACAATGGCTTTACAATCCACACCGACTCTGTTTAGCTCTAGCTGCATGGTGGTCAGCCACGTTCAGTTGCTTATTTTTCTGCCAAATGGAATGTCCAACGGTTGAGAAGGCTGTGATCAGATACATGGATATTCAGATCTTATCTTGCTTGTTCCACATGTTGTTTCTTTGATCTAATTAGAACAGAAAATTTGTTCTCATTTGACCACAGCCAGGTGACATCATTATAACACAATAT